>JABGMY010004744.1:0-11645 GCA_014705525.1 Colletotrichum sp. HC292
CAATCCGTTCTTGGCGGGAAGGGTGGGGGGGGGTGTCGTTGTTCCTCGCAACGGTGCAATGAGGTGGATTCTTTACGGGCAATTTTGGGGCATGTTAGGACCGGGGGTTGGGGATTTTAGGGGCGCTGTAGAGAGCTTGTAGGGCGCGGGTGCGGTCATCGTCCCGGACGCGATTCATGAGTTGCCTGGCGGGATGAGTTCAGCCAGTATGAAGAAGCCTCACTTTGGCTTACCACTGAGAGAGTACACGGTTATTTACAGCATGTTGAGTGGGTGGACTGGGCAGAAATGTGTAAGATGATGGGCAGTTGAGACTGAGCTGTAGAGACGTAGACGTGGGAGATTAGATTAGATGCTGCGGACTTGTCCGTCGTGATGAGTGATCGGGGCCGGCTTCATGTGGCAGTGACTGATCGACGCTGCAGCGATGTGCCGGATGGGACGCAGGCGACAGCTGAAGACGAGGCGAAACGATTCCTATTCTGGAAGTTTACTGTGTAGTAGGTTTCTAGTTTAATTTTAAATGCCTGCATAGTCGGCGAGCGTTCATTCGATGATTGGTGACACCTGTGGCCCGTCCATCGTAACATGGCCGGAGGATTCTCACCACAACCGATCAAAGGAGTCATCCGTCCCGGACTGTCGTGTGCTCTCTTGCCAGATTCTGCGAGCGTGGGTCCTGTCCGACCTACCTGTCTAAAAGATTGATATTGCCCACTCTAAAACAAGCTTCAACAGATCTCCGGTCGAGAGCTTACAGCCCGCCCCAATATATCGCTGGCGCTCGGCCCACGCCCTCGGCGCCGCTGTCTCACTCACATTGCATTCTCCTGCGATCTCACTGCCGTCCGCGCTGAGGGGCTTACTGAAGGCATGGTGGTCCCTGATATTTGGTATTCTGTACGGCCGTCTTTACGATTTAGATCTAAGATAATGTAGCCCCGTTACTTGGCGGTATGCCTTTTGTAAAGCGTGTGCTTTTCTCCTACAGGACATTGTTGGCAACTCCTATGACGTATCCCCCAAGACTTCCAAGAAACTCTCTCCCTCCTACATCCGTCACCCATGACTTGCACCGCGTAAGATCACCGCCACTCTTTGGTGTGCGGAGCGTTGGCTTAGAGCCCGCCCATCGGTTGTTTGGTTGGTTGGTCGAGGGTAAAAAGACAGCATGAATTCGCCCGATGAAATTCGCGTAAGGACCCCGTCACCAAGAGGCCTGCCGGGGGCTAGAATAGTGATCCCCACCGTGGAAGAAAAAACGAACTCCTTCATTACTCGCCAGCATCAACATGTTCATCTGGACGTCGCCTCAGCAATGGCCACGTCCGTCTCAAATTCAGCGAGGGGTTTATTTCGTTGTGACTCTTCAAGCACAAACTGACGGAAAGATCCGTCTTCACATCCAGCCTTTTGCTGCCACAGTCCAAATGGCCAGACCTCAGTGGGGTCTCCGGAAGGGATGGGCCTCTGTGTTGAGGACGTAGTCATCAAGGCTGATGAGGTCAGGCGGCGAGAAGACGAGGTAAAAGTACTTCAACGTCTCCGCAAGCCAAAAACTCTATTTACCGTCGGTCAGTAAGTCCACCTCTCTTGATACATGTCTGCAGGGGGTGGTGAGTCTTTTTCTTTCTTACCTCCATGTAATCCTCCTTGGGCAGCGGGTCCGCCTTCTTCGTAACGTCCAGCACCGCCGCATTCCCATGCTCGACAAGCGTCCCGTTGCTGACGGCCTTCCACATCTCCCACGCCGCGTCCTGGAAGCCCCGGTCGCCCGTGACGCGGTACAGCACAAAGACGCTCTCGATGGCTTCCGGGCGCAGGATGTACCGCGCGTCCTTGGCGGTGGTGAAGCCCTTGGGGAGGTGCTCCTTGAACTCGGGCCGCAGCCTCTTCTCCTTCTCCCACCGGTCCTCGTCCCACTTACACTCGTCCCTGCGCGGGCACGCGAGCATGTTGAAGCGTTCCGGCATCATGCCCGTCGGCATGGCCTGGTAGGCGTAGTAGCATCCCAGCGTGAGTCGCGCCCCGATTGTCACCCACTCCTCCTTGCCGAGCAATCTCCCGGCCAGGGCGTAGATGCCGCCGATAAAACAGGCCAAATGCTCGCTTTCCGGGTCGAGGAACAGCTTCCCGTCAATGTCGACGTTGGCATTGCCCGAGATGAGGATGTTCTCGTTCCCGGGGAGCATGGGCCGGAAGAATAGGGACTCGTTGGCGGCCTTGAGGAAGGCCTCCGTCATGTCCTCGTACATGGGCTCCAGCCCGCCGAGCAGCGCCTGCATCTTGGGGAGGTACTCGTACAGCGAGTCTGCGCAGCCGGCGATGGTGAACTGCGAGCCCGAGACGACGTCGCGGTTCCTCATTGACACGAACATGGGCCACATGCCCGGGATCTTGGTCTTCTTCTGCCCTTCGTGGAAGAGGTCCATGACTTTGGACATGGCGTCGTAGTACTTTGGGTTACCGGTAAGCTGCGACAGGCGCGTCATCTCGAGTGAGAGCGTCCCGGGCGACGCTGAGACGACGGAGCTCTCGACGTCCAAACCCGTTCCGGCTTTGGCGTCGTTGAAGTTGATGAAGTCGACGGGCATGCGATGTTCAGTATTGAACGCCCCGTAAAGTAGGTCGCCAAGCTGCACGGCCTTGTCGAGGAGGACCTTTCTCTTACTGAGATCGTACGCCGCCATCAAGCCGCCGAGATACCGAATGTTGGTCTCAAACGTGTTTACGCGGTCCGAATTCGTGAACCCAAAGTCAATGGTCGCAACAGCAGCCACAGCCTCCTCAAACTCCGCCTTCAGTCCCATGATCCAGAGCACGTCGAGCGAGTCCACCAGCGTCGCGGCCCACCCGGAGAACTGGTCCTTGGCGGTCGCGGAGATGGGGTTGAGCGCGTCCTTCATCCAGGCGTACTTTTTGTAGTTCGCCCAGTCGCGCCTGAACAGCTCGCGGACCTCGTGCCGACGGGCCTCCCGGAGCCGAGCGGCGGCGGCGGACTCGGCGGGGAACTGATGCTGCATGCGCGGGAGGGAGGGGCGGCGACCCTTTGGCAGCGGGGTCATTGGCGTCTTGGGAGGGTATTTGTACGACACCGAGGACCAGTCGAAGCTGGACTGTGGGGAGGACGGGGGAGGGGCGATGTGGTGCAGGTTCATGTAGCGCTCGAGGGCGGCGGACTCGGAGCGGGCCCATGATGTGTAGAAGTAGTAGAGGAGGCAGCCGCCGAAGGTGAGGGCGATGGCGAGGATGCGGACGCGAGTCCAACGGTACATTGCCGTCATGTTGGATGAGATTAGGAGTGAAATGCTGGGTATCTGGTTGTGGTTGAAAATTGCAGTTGTTTGAAGGCGGTGGTGAGCCAAGGGAGAGGGACCTAAGTTCGAGTCATGGGAATGGATGAAGCAAGATGCTGCAAGATGAGTATGGTTCCTGAAATGACGCGACGAGATGAAGCAAATGAGTTGTGGTCGATGGTTGGTGATGCTGCTTCTTCAGCGATGAGATGTCGTTGTCTTCGGGTCAAGGCGTATCTATCATCCAGAAGGCGAGCTTCCGAGGTTGTGAGGTCGGGGAAGAGATGACCAGCGTGTTAACAAACGCGCAAAGAACAGCCGCCGGCCGGCGGTAGCATCGGGGGTTCTGGAAGAACGTTTTTGTGAAGATGAGACATGGAGGGCAAAGTCAAAACCCCAGTCGGGAAACCTTGGGGGGCACCGGGCTACTCCTGCGAACCATGCCCATCCCTGCCAAGACAGTTCTGTCTATCGCATAGTGGTTAGCGAGGCGCTCAGCTGGGTCAACAGACATGTTTGGCTGCTGTTGGCGACCAGTCTTGGGGCTGAACCAACGCTTGTTGGCGTGCCTTTTGTGGAATGGAAAGGGGGGCCGATGCGACGGGACGGGTTGCATGCCCTTGCCTGGAGCGGAGTTGCCAAGAGTTGTCATGTCTAGAGATGAAGGGGTCTTAAGAGGAGTGACAGCGCTTGCTGATTGAGACGAGATTGATAAGACACTGTTTTCTTCATGATGAGCATGCCGCGAGTGAAGCATCCATGAAGACAAGTGTTGCTCGGGTTCGGGTGCATTTTAGCTTTTGGGAGATGCGCCCGAGGAGACATCCGGACCCCCATCACTCTAATTTTATAGTTATCCACAGTGGGGGTCTGGGTAACAAACACATTGCCGCCCCCTGATGATCGGTGCCGTGTTCCGTCGCCAGCGGCTAGTAAGCGAGGTTATCTACGCTTCGGATTAGGTGTATTTGCTGACTGGATGCAGATGTGCCAAGAGCTGTTATGTCTAGAGACGAAGGGGTCTTGGAAGAAGTGACAGCGTTTGCTGATTAAGACAGGATAAATAACAAATTGAATGCTTTTCTAGTAGGAAAGGATACATCCGGTTGACTGCAACTGGACTGCAGTACTGAGACCTCCAGTCTTTCTCCAATTCTGATGAACCACGAAATTTGTTATTCGCTAGAAAAGAGTATCGACGTCTCTGCGTATGAGTTGATTGGATATTGCCACGCACGCCTTTATACTGCAGTCCACTCGCACTCGATGGGACATCACAGCACCTGCAAAGCAGAATTCAGCTCCAGGCCCAGATGCCAGCCTACTTCCAAGGAGCAAGCCGTAATTGCGGAGCACCAGTGATGCGGTGTAACATGTGTACGGCTCCTGGCTTGCGAAGGCTAACGAGGCTTTTCTCACGAGCAATAATGCTTGCCGTGAAGTGGCTTTGATAGAATGCCATCCCATCAGCCAAGGTCAGGAGCGCTATACATAGCCACCGCTTATCGCACAACCATAACCAGAATTGAGGGTCACTTCTGGTTGTCAGGTCGGGAGGGGATAATTTGATTCAGCCGTGCAGCGGAATGCCTGTACCTTGACGCACCGCTTGATAGAAGAAAGGTTCGCGAAAGGCGGCGATGGATCACGTCTCCGAAGTCACGACATGGACATTGGCCTCACGATGGATCCGCCGGAAGCGACAGTTGGGTTTGGGTCACACCAGGTATTATACATGGAGGTGGTTCGAAAGCAACAAATCCACTAAACAGGTATGCTGGATGGAGGTCAAGAACTGCAAATCTATGTTGGGAGTCATCCTGGGCCTCGCGAGGAAGGCCACAGGCGCAGCCTCTGGCAATTAATCGACGAATTTGTTCATGATGCGAGTCACAAACTAATACTGTATGCAGACAATGTTGGACCTTTCTCAGTGGTAAACTGGACAGGGCTCATGTGATTATCTACGTATTCGCCACCGCCGCTGATGTAACCTTTGGTAATGTTCACACGACCGAAGCAACCACACTCCACGCCACCCAATCTACTGTCACGTTCACGACTTGTGTTGCAATCCGGCTGTGGAGTCCTTTTTTTGTATGCCAGGTAAGTAATGATTCGTCTTGAGTGCTTGCTGATGTTGAACTCTGGTGCGTTTTACTATCATATATCGTTAGCTTCCTGCTACGAAAGAGGACTAGAAGAGACACACAATACACCGGGACCGTCCTGAGTAAGAGGCTGCTGAAATGCAGTTCGAAGCACCAGCAGCGTTGCAGTATAGCCTGTCTCCGTTGAAGCTAAGGCTGTAGACGGCACTTTTGCAGACCTCGTCGCATGTATTGCTGTTCGCGTGCGCCACACAGCAGTGGCTGCCATCGGGTTTCTGGCATTCGCAGTAGTCGCACGCTTGCGCCATAGCGACGGCGACGGCCAGGAGGGAAACGAGGGATGTGATCTTCATTTTGTGTCAACTGAGAAGGCTGAGGAGAAATGTGTTGCATATCCATAGCTAACCTAGGAGCAGCGACTTGGCTCTTTATATTGCCTGGCAAACCGCACGGCGTGAAGGCATTTGCTTTTGGGAATTTGCTGTTCGGGTTTGCCGTTAGTGACTGACTCACAGAATCGCTTCTTTTTTCGCTTTCTTGGAGTATTGCGAGCAAGGGTCAAATTACTGTATGTTCTCAGACAGATGCCTCGCTGTTTTCTGTTGACGATTGATGCCTAACAGTGTTCAGCTTATCAGCGAAATGGTCATCAGGGCCTCTTTTGACCGGTATCCGATCGGCCACGCCCTGGGTTTTCATTTTCTTAGACCAACCAAATGGCTTATTCAATATGAATCTGATGGTTAGTGGTATAGCAGGTTCTTTAAGAGGCATGTGGCAGCCGACGGAATAATTAAAAATGCAGCGCGCGCCGTTCAACGAGTCATCACACTATATTCATGCAAACGAGGTTCGGCAACTGTCAGTTAACATCACAGAGATTCTAGAAAGACTAGCTTTTCGCTTACGGTGGCTGCATGAGTTTGCGGTTTGGACACCTGGTGATATCCTGGAGGCTTTGAAACTCAACACGATCTAAGAGCTACGACCAACGTCGCCTAGGAACTACCAAGATAAACGATGACAGCTACTGTGATGCAATTGAGAGATACAACCAGACTTTGAAGTATTTCAAATGCGCATGGAGCGAGTGGGACATACCTGCACTGCAGAGACTTGGAAAAGGAGGACCCGCAACCCCCTGTTAATAAGGGTCAGCTCAAGAGCCAATTAGATAGTCCAGCGTTACTTTTAAGCAGTTACCTGCTATACGAAGGAGACAAGTGTACTATTAGGGTTGCTTGGTCCTTTACCATTTCTGTACCTTGCTGTATATTGTACCTCGGCATTGCAGCTTTTTAGAGGAGTGCGCGAGGAGACCTCGGGACCCCCGACGCTCTAGTTGTATCCCAATGAAGACCACAAGACGCCAGAAAACCCCAGTGCGGGGTAAAACTGATGAACACATACACAGCGACGCTTAATTCTGTTTTTGGTTCAATTAAAGAACTCATCTTCTCTAATATTGGAGTAGAGTCGGGGCATCTGAGAGACGTATCTTTTGGCGTGATGTGGCATTCAATGGGATAGTCATCCACAGTGGGGTTTGCTGCCCCCTGATGATCGGTGCCGTGTTCCGTCGCCAGCGGCTGGTAAGCGAGTTCATCGATGCTTTGGATTGGGTGAATGCGCTGACTAGATGCAGATGTTGTCAGATTCGGACTTGGCTTCTAGGTGAGACTCTTCTTTCAACGTCAATGCATGAGATGGTTGCCTAGAGGGTGAGCGAATGTGAGACGGCGCGGTAGCATGGTTGAGATCGACTCAGCATGGCAACAGGATGCATGTCCATCAAGTCAATCATCAACAGTAAGAATTGATTGCGTAAAATCATGAGAAGACGCAATTGTCTCAATTGATTACTGATGTAAATTGTCATCTTTTTCAGTAGCAACGAGATGTCATTGAATGGCTTACATCATGTCGGCATTTCTCCGTCCTGAATGCCGTTGTTGCACAGCATCCAAGACACACCGTTAGGTATAGCGGTATCACAGTGAGATCATTGATCAACTAGCCTTATCTACTACCACTTCTCAATACCGTCTCTCATTTGTGCGCTTCTTTGCGACCGGCTGCGGGGCTATTTGTACCATCTTGTGGCCCCGAGATCGCATGAGTCGGCAGTTTATCGTGCGCAATACTGTTCGTCATTCCCGCAATATCTTTCAAAACCGCACATCATGGCGCCAAGATGCGGGCCGACCAAGACGACATGCACGAGGGCTAAGACGCGATTCCTTCCCGTCCCAGGGACCCGGGCCTGGAAGCGAGGTGCCATCGACCCAGACAGAGGCGCTTTCGCGAATCTCTATTACGTTTGCAAAATATCCAGAATAATTCGGCATGCTCTCCATCAGCGGTGTCAATTTGCTGCATGCAAAGCAACGCACGGCAGAGCCGGAGGCGCATCTGGCTGCATCCGCTCCCGCTCCCGTCTCCGTGTACAGCCGGGAACTCGCATCAGCCATCAGCCACGGCGACCGCCATCCGTGAGAACCACGTGTTCCCCTCCTCCATCATGCCTAATCCCCCGAAGCCCCTCCCCCTCCCTACCCGCCTCCGGCATCGGCTCCCGCCCCGAAGGTGTGGGGTCCCCAGGCGCAACTAGTCAACGGTGCCCCGCCGAAGCGACTGGAAGCACTGTTGGCACTCCAAGAGTCGTGGGCTCGGAGCCATCAAAGCGGGCAAAGCGGGTCCGACGGTGGGCGTCACGGCCGCCCACACTCACCCATCAGGGTTCGCAGCTCATCCTGACAAACAATGATGCAATGGAGCCCGAAACCCCTCACTTGCTTAAAAGGCCACCTGCTTGTTCCTCCCCTTCGTTCACAATTTCTATGATCCTCACGATACTCTTCATTCCATCTCACGACCTCTTCTTTAAACTCAAGTCATCATGTCTTTCGGTAACAAGGCCAAGCTTAACTCCGGCGCCGAGATCCCGTACGTTTATTTGCTTGTTCACAGTTGATCTGAACTCTTTTGGTTCCGGCCCCTGCCGATCACTGTTACCCGCTTCATGTTTTGAGCTTCACTGACTTTTGACCCCTCATTCCAGCACTCTGGGATACGGCACCTGGCAGTCGAAGCCCGGTGAAGTCTCTGTCGGTGTCTACGAGGCCCTTAAGGCCGGCTACCGTCACCTTGTAAGCATTGATGAGCATTGAAATACGCGTGACGAGCATGAGCTAACAGCTACCCCAGGACTTGGCCAAGATCTACCAGAATCAGCCCGAGGTTGGTGAGGGTCTGAAGAAGGCTCTTGCTGACATCCCCGGCCTCAAGCGTGAGGACATCTTCATCACCTCGAAACTGTGGAACAAGTAAGTGACCTTGGTACATGGAATAAGACGTGATTCCTGACAGCAACACAGCAACCACCGCCCCGAGAACGTTGAGGCTGCTCTTGACGAGACCCTCCAGGAGCTCGGCCTCGACTACCTTGACGTGAGTAAACCCAGACTCATCTATTAAAAAGCCTACTGACACTTCCAGCTTTACCTCATCCACTGGCCCGTCGCCTTCAAGAAGAACGGCGGTGAACTCTTCCCCAAGGCCGCCGGCAACGACACCGAAGTCGAACTCGACCAGGGCGTCTCCCTCGTCGACACCTGGAAGGCCCTGATTGCCCTGCCCAAGTCCAAGGTCAAGGCCATCGGCGTCTCCAACTTCACCATCGAGGACCTCCAGACAATCATCGACGCCACCGGCGTCGTCCCCGCCGTCAACCAGGTCGAGCGCCACCCCCTCCTCCAGCAGAACGACACCCTCATCAAGTACGCCAAGGAGAAGGGCATCCACATCACCGCCTACTCCGCCTTCGGCAACAACGGCTTCGGCCTGCCTCTGCTCATCGAGCACGACGTCGTCAAGAAGATCGCCAACAAGCTCAACGCCACCCCCGCCCAGGTCGTCCTCGCCTGGTCCCAGACCGGCGGCCACTCCGTCATCCCCAAGTCCGTCACCCCCAGCCGCATCCACTCCAACTTCCAGGAGGTCAAGATCTCCGACGAGGACGTCGCCGCCATCAACGAGATCGGTAAGGAGCCGCGCCGCTACAACATCCCCTTCACCTACAAGCCCCGCTGGAACATCAACATCTGGGACGAGAAGGAGGAGAAGGAGGCTGCCAACCGCGTCGTTCGCAAGCTTTAAATATTTGATACCATGTCGGACATTAGAGAGGGTTTAGACAGCCTTAGACAGACGACTCGATGAATAATGAAATGAAAAAAAAGAACATAGACAAAGATGGTCCGGAATCGCAGCCGTGATGTAAGATTTTGAAGACGCAATATGTCCCCTGGAATTAGAGCATGAATAACTGGAACATCCAAGGCAGGTAAATGTGAGAGGTCAGCAGAAACGATGTTCGTTTATCCTGCTAAATATGTACAGTGAAGTTGATAAATGATGAGCCCCTCTTGAGAGCAGCCACACCCCTGCATAACCTCTATCGACCAAGAGGTAGCTGGACCTAGTTCAGTGGCGTCCCGTCAATGGCGAAGCTACGCACCGTCACACTGCCCCCCTTGGCCTTGGTAGCGAAGTTGAAGATACCATACCGCCAGCCCATGAAGTACAACCCGCTGCTCTCAATAGACACACCGTTTCCAAAGCTGATCCACGTGTTTCCGTCTGTGCTGTACTGGAAAGTGCCCTGTCTCGTGCCAGGCAAGATGTTGACGCTGGTGCGCAGCCAGAGCGTGCCAGTATTGGTGAGTGTCGCGCTGGAGATTTGCGAGCCCTTGCCGGAGGGCTTCCAGCTGTTGCTGCTGCTCAGGGAGATGCCGTTCCACATGACCACGCGGAAGATACTGCCGTCGCGGACGACGCCGATCCAACCCGCGGTGTACTATTGCAGTGTTAGATCGAACGGCATAGTACCTATAGTGGGAAGGGAGGGCTTAGGTCAAAGAGAACTAGACCAGCTCGGTCGCCATCAGCCATCTTGGAGTAGTCAATCTTGATGGTGGCCGTCGACGATGGTCCAAGAATGCGATGAGACAATGTGTTGCGCGCCATGAAAAAGTCGTCCGTCACCGTGGCCGTCCGGAGCTGCAGCCCGCCCGAGGTGATGGAGTACGCAGTCGGGTCTGGGTTATGGTTCCATTCATACTGAGGGCCCAGTGATGTGAAACTGTCCGTGCCGACGATCGACTTCACTGTTCTTTTCGTGAGAGGGTAAGGATATTGCTTTGCCCAAACTCCATTGACCGTTTGCACCGTCAGCCAACCGTCCGAGGACCAGTCCACCGGCGCCAAGGCGGGGATGCGGCCGCCGGGGTACCCGTCGATGAAGGCCATGTGGTACAATCTCCCGTCAGCAAGCGAGACCAGTCCGCCCTGCTTGGGCTGAGAGAAGCCCGCGATGAGTGTTCCGGCGTTGTGCACCAGCCACTTCCAGCTGTACGACCCCCAGGGCGAGCTGCCTTTGAGGATGATGTTGCCGTCCTGCGGGTGGACGCCCAGGATGTAGTACTGTCCGTTGCGCTTGTACATGCGCCAGCCCTCCACATACGTGAGCGAGCTGTCGGTCGTCCACACGGCCTGTCTCTTGACCTCCGTGAGACCGTCAGCGCTTATCTGCGCGACGTAGAGCGTCTTAGTGTTCCAGCTGGTCAGAAAGGCAATGTACATGGTGCCGTCGTCGTCGACGAGCATGCCGCTGTCGTAGTAGCAGCTCTTCAGGACGCTCTTCTTCGTCCAGGGCCCCTCGGGCTGCGAGGCTGTGTAGATGTGCGTCTTGCCGTCGCCGGTGATGCAACCGCCCCAGAACCAGGTTTTGATCTTGGGGTTATAGTTGAAGAAGGAGGCGTAGATACCCTTGTTGTACGCGCTGTCCCCTGAGAGGTTGTATGCGGCAGCGGGACTGAAGTCGAGCGTGGGGACGGAGTGAGAGAAGTATTCCCAGTTAACGAGGTCGTAGGAACGGAGGATTGGCGCCCCTGGGGAGAAGTGCATTGTGCTGGCTGAGTAGTAGAAGGTGTCATCTTTACGGATCACGTCGAGGTCAGCGAGATCCTGATACAAGACTGGATTGTTAAAGTTCTGGGCCGAGATGGCAGTGGCCAAAAGGCTGGCAACGGCATAGGAGAGGAACTTCATGCTGCTGGATAACGTCCGTCACCCACTTCTGGGCACCCCCACTTCTGGGCACCCCAAAAATGCCTCACCGCCATGACTACCCGCCAACTTCAAACCTACACAACTTTACCGACTTCTACTCAATTGA
>JABGMY010004755.1:579-16634 GCA_014705525.1 Colletotrichum sp. HC292
GGTGCGTGCATGCGGCTGGGAGGAGACTCACACTCTTCTTGGGTCCTCCGGGGGAAGGATACTTGACATCATTACCGATTGTTGAGATTGCAGGTGTCATTTTAGACGCGGCATTAACCTAGCAGCTGGCCGGAGCGTGCGACACTCGACGTGGAGCAGGGATCAACCCCCGGACCTGAGACTGATTCTGAGGGGAAGATGATCCCGTTCGGGCGGATCATTCGCAGAAACTCGGACGGAAGTTGAGATGGTGGTTGCATGGCAATGGGATGGCGCCGCCGTCAACGCGAGGTTGTCTGGTCTGGTCCACGGTGTGTCCGTGGTTTTGGGTTTCTAGGACGAACGAGGAACGTTTGTCGTCAGCGTCATACCAACCAGCATCAGTGCCTTGACCGGTTATCTTCAGCTTCCATCCCAAACAAGCAGCAGCATGAGCAGCGAACATCCGGGCAACCTCGCACCCGACGTACTGGCCACAGTGGCTTGGCTTGGGGTCCTGATGCGCCGCCCGGCCGGCAGTTCGGCCCGGCCAGCTGGGAGACTGGCGGGTCACAAACCGGCCCCCCCGGGAGCGACCCTCGAACCCCCGAATCTTGATTACGGTTGGGATCTGGGCGAGCTCGCCAATCGCAAGGCGGCAGGTTTTGTGGTGTGGTTGCTATCGAACGCTATCGCCTGCGCCATGTCTGAAACAGAAGCGGAGGAGATTCCCCTTGAGCAGGAGTTCTTTTGGGTGGATTCCGCCAGCCGATCGCTGCTCTGTCTGCTGTGGTTCGCGGGATGATCCATGTGGGTTGAGCTAGCGTGTCATTGACGTGTCGGATGCGACGCAGCAGGCGGATGGGGACAACGTCGTCCGCGCAAACGTCTAAGCCACGCGGGTTTACAGGCACGGGCAAGCGCTTCGCGTCTGGGCCAGTTTGGAAGACGTCATGCGCATCTTTCTGACTTGCACTCGCAGCGAT
Source organism: Colletotrichum sp. HC292 (assembly GCA_014705525.1). NCBI lineage: Eukaryota > Fungi > Ascomycota > Sordariomycetes > Glomerellales > Glomerellaceae > Colletotrichum > Colletotrichum sp. HC292. The sequence continues at coordinate 1,545 of JABGMY010004755.1, forward strand.
CATTCTTCATGGGGCGGTTGTCTTGCTTTTGAGTACTTACTCAGTTCTGTTTGCTGACATGCGTGTTCGCGATAATTAGCTCAACGACCCTGTTCGCGATGCACGAGCAACGGCAAGGAAGACGCCTGCGTCGACGTGCAGCACAAGAAGCGTGGCCGCCCACGCTTGAGGGACGACCGAGAGGGCCGGTACGGGCCCTCGACATATCCGCATCCGCAGGATGCAGCTGCAGCAAGGAGGCCGTTGAGTCTGTACTCTTCTGGCGGTCCCATCTCAGGGTACGATGACCCCATCCGACGTAGCCAGTCCTATCGCGTTCTAAAGTCCCAACCAAGCGAACCCCTTGCGCCACGATACCTCGAACGGGCCTCGCCGGCTGATGCGAACCTCTACGCTCCTCCCCTGTCCGCCGCGCCGGGTGCGCCTGAGCCGGTTATCTTCTTGACAATGGAATTGGATATTGCACGAGTTTCGCAGACGTTCTCGGATGCCGTCGGCATAGTCAACGTTCGAGGTCGAAAACTCTTCGACATCGTCGTGCCCTCGGACCGAGAAAAGATTCAGAACCACCAAAGGCAGATGCAGGACGAGCGGGCGAGGAAAGATCCCGTGTACCTCCCACCCATCTTTGGCCAGCATGAGCAGGAGCGTGTCTTCGAGTCCTTGCGATTCGAGGCGGATGAGCTGTCGCGGTTCCAACTGGATCGTCAAGACTTCTTCGTCTTCACCTCGAGCGATGGCCAGCCCCGGTCGTTCTCGGTTCGCATGGGCCTTGCGAAGCGGGAGTCGATATACTTCATCGTGCTACTGCTCAACGCCGCGCCGAGATATCCGTATCCCTCACCTTCACCTCATGCCAGAGACATTCCGTACTCGTACCAGCAACAGGCTGCGCCGCAGCCACAGGCGTATGCCCAACACACGCCGATATCTGCGACTTTTGAGCCTTCTCGACCTCGGTTCGGGGAGAGCACACTTGCGCCCCGGCCGTCTCCAGGACAGCCTCCGCACATGGCGTCTGGACTGAGTCCGGGCGTTAGCCCGGGCATGCCATCGTACGCGGCCTCACCTAGCCGTCCCGACTACCCTGTCGGGCCGTCCTCCTACCAGATTCCCCGCAGTGAGTTACCGCCGACCACTCGGCCGCCGCAACCCTCGTTCCAGCTTCCTCCGATCCGCGCTGGCCCGCATCAGCCTCCTCAACCGGAATCATCGTGGCAAAGAGACGAGCGGTCCTCAGGTCGTGTCGATATTGGTGGCTTGCTTGAACAACCGGACCCGCAGCAGCGCCGTCCGCAATGATTGATGACTTCTTCCTCCGCCCTAGCGGTTCGTTGTCGGTAATGATTCGCTTCTTTCCGGCCCGGTGCCCCCCCTCCGTCGCAGTGTCGATCGAGTCTCGTCCGGGTCGAGTTCCCCCTCTTCGTCGGTTCCTTGGCCACATTTTAAAACCGTACGGGATGGGCGTCGTGCGTCCGTCTCTTGTATTTGTACCGAGCTTCGCTTCCTTCACCTTTCAAGACCACCGTTCCATTTTACCCGGCGGTCACAAGCCGTCAAATGAGATACCACCTGTACAACCACTTTTTTCAGCCTGGCCGTCGTCATACATAACTGTCTGTTCTCTTGTTTTTTTTTCCAAATGTCCTTTGCGGGGGACAGTGTGGCATCCGTCGGTGGCGTTCGTTCTTGCTTTCGACCTCTTTTGGGGCTGCTTGGTTATCTGCATGAAAGATGTTGAAAGAGTTGTAGGAATATTCCGGCTTCTGTCCTATTTTTTTCCGGCAGGGGGTGGTAAATGGTAGTGAATGATTTAGGGCGGTCATCATGCGTTGCTGTCTTGTCTCTCATGGGTTCTAGCCCCTTGTCGTTTGTCGTGTTGAAAACCCGGTACATTTTGCCGGCTGTCTTGCATGTTGCTCTCGTGTCCGTTGCTTCGTGTGTTTGCTCCTGATCGAGGTCTTGCGTGTTCCTTGCTGTCCATGAGAAACCCCCTCTCTGGCCCTAGTCTTAGACGTCCCTCTCGTTTGAGTGCTGGAACCCCAGGGAGGAATGATCTAAGGCGAGAGAGAATGCTAGGTAGTTGGTCGGGCTACCTCCTCATGTTCCTGGATCCGGTCTGCGAGGTCGATACTGCTTGGTACCGCTTGCTGCAAGTTGGCTGGCAACGGGTGACGAAGAAATTTCTGGCGACGGGCCCTGTCGATGTCGATGATGCGGCTTGATAGGCAAAGTCCGTCCAGTGGGTCAACGACACGCGGACGGGAGGCGTCATCACCTAAGCCCCAGGGTGTGGCCACACTTGATAGGCGACAGCTGGAATCCTCCTTGTCCGACAACCGCACACTTTCGTCGTTCCGTTTCGATTGTCGAAAGAGGGTTCCTGTATGGCCAGACCGTGGCGAGCGAGAGGAGGGGTGGGAGAGCGAGCGCTTTTTGAAGTTGGCCTTAATAATTGCTCAGTGTTCAGGGTCCGGGAAATGCGGAGCGCTGGAGGACCGGAAGTGGGGGGTCAATGCGGCGAAACATCTACCGTCAAGGCCCGGCTGATGATCCCGAGGGCTTCGGGTAGTGTCCATAGCTTGTTGTTGAGCGTGGATATTCCTTGGTCCCGGGTGGAGGCCGATGTTCTTCTCGCCGGCGAAGCGTGTGACCGTAATGTAGCATTGTACAACGAAAGATCCGTACGCACAGCACTGGGCTGGGCTGGGCGGGGACGGAGGAGTAATGCAGGCGAAGATGGGTAGAGAAGGAAAAAAGTGAAGGGAAAAGTGAAAGTGAGGGAGAGGAATGAATGTAATAGAGCCAAGGGGGTGGAGAGGTACATAAGAGGGAGAAGCAGAGGAGACAGACGAAAGGAGAAAGATTCTCCTGCCAGCAGGCCCGTAGATAATTTAAAACACCTGGTTCATAAGAGAGAGGGAAAAGGCTTTGGCCACTCACACGTAGTCCGCAGTCAAGTCTGTCAAAGCCCTTCATCCATCCAGTAGGCGCCCAGCCGGGCGGCCGGCGGATGCGGATGCGTGCGTCTAATGTACTCCATCGACGTGCGTGCCAGCCCAATGCAAGTGGTGCATGGCATGGCCAGCCCTCCTCCTCTGGCGTGGGTGGTGTGTGGTCATTTCGCGTGGCTCCTTGGACGAGCCCTTAGTGTAGAGTTGCATCCGCATTGGAAGGTATAATCCGGGTCTTGTATTGGACTCATTCGAAGCGGGCTCGCGCCTTGATATCCGCTCGCGTTTGCCGACGAACCATTTTACGCAAGATCCATGATCTTAATAGAAGGAAGCGAGAGGAGAGGCAGATGGGGCGATCTGGGAGCGGGAGGTGGTTGAGTGACAACGGCTGACTGACTGGCTGCTGTCCTCGGAGACCCGTGGATGGTTTCCTGTGAAGTTCGGGATGTGTTGGTCATGCCATTGGTTCCATATGTTGCCTGGCGGATTTCGTGTTTCCCATGTTCTTTCTGTGTTCCCTCCGTCGTGGCTGATTCTTGAGATTCCGCATCTGTGTATGGGCTAGAACGGTAGTATAATATGGCGTAAGCTGATGGGCACATTCTCCGTTTCTTTGGGCGAGAAGAGTGTCGCACGCAGATCGTTCCTCTGCTCGGGTAGTCGTGAAGTGGGAGCCATGCCCAACAAAGCAAGAAGCCGTGAAATGAAGCGGGACTGCGAGATGAGATGAGATTGAATGTGAGAAAGATGCGATGCTCAGGGGACAGTGTGTGGGAGGTAGGGGGAGCAACGTCGTCTTCTTGGGGAGATGGGGGACCGTTAGTATTCGTAAGGTAGGTAGGTAGGTCAAGCCGTTTCTCACCTCGGTCTCCTCTGTTTATTACCCCAGAGCCAACCGAGAGCAAGGAGCGGAAAGCGAACGAGGAAACGAAACGAAACAAAACGGACTGTAGCGGCGGGCGTGGGGCATTCCAGAGGAACCAGCCAGGGGGATGGGATGAAGACTGCAGGGGATGAGCCCTTTACGGTGGTGAAAAATCTCCGAGACGGAACCGGACAGCCAGTTTGTGGCCCGAAGAGTTTTCGTTCGGTCATTGTGCATGCAGGGCGGGCGCTTGTCATTTCTAAATGCGGCAGTGCCCCCTTGACGTTGCAAAGATGAGGAATCAGGGAGCTGTGATTGAGGACCTGCAGACCATAGTTGTCTGTCTGATGATTGCCGTCGATGGCCAGAGAACAGAATATTGAAGCTGCAGCGCCTAGGAATGAGGAGGATAGGGGGTGGTCGGGAAGACGAGACACCGTAAATGTTCGCATTCGTCCGAGCAATGGAGACAGAAAGCCAGAGTTGAAACGCTGACAGACACATTGGGAAAGCTGGTGGATGCGAGACGCTGGAAATGGCAAGAGGCGACAGGGGTCTGTAATTGTCTATTTGCTATTCGGGCATGGGCCGACGGCAAACACGAAGTCTTGTCTTGATTGAGCGAGCATGAATGCGAAGCGGAATAAGAAAATAAATGAAGACGAAGAGGGAAGAGGGGGAGGAAAAAAAGGTTGAGAAGGAAAGAAAGTAAGAAAGTAAAGAACAAAAATACGGCGAGAAGAATGACCTGAAACAAAAGAGGCGCGGCCGAGAGATCTTCATGATGTTGGCTATTTCTGGGCTTCTGCCGTTTTGGTGTCTTCAACTCCAGCGCGCTAGGCTGCCCAGATGCCCTGAGGGGGAGGCGATGCTTGCTGAACTGGGCACCGTGGCACGTTATTCAATTGGGGGTCGCACCTCCAACAGGAAAGGCGTCGAGCGTTAAGGTTGTTTCGAAACGGACCTCGCATGGCGAACACGTCCTGTGGCCGCCTGTTTGCCGGGGAAGGGAAATGAGGGAGGGGCGCCGGACGGTGGCGGTGCCGACCGCTGGACGTCGACCTCACACGTGGGTTGGCTGGCCTGCTGCAGCGAGCGACGTGCGCTATAGACGCCTGCCCGAACAGCTTCATGCCGTCTTGCTCAGCGCCTGGTGAGTTGAACGAGATGAGGGAGGGTCTCTTTGAATGCTGCGTCGCTGGTGAGTCTTGTTGGGGAATAGTGTGTGGCTTGCTGCGGACGGTGGCACCAAGAAGGCCAGGCCGGCAGACACGCGAGGGTGACGGCCCTGTTGGGGGCCAAGGTTGCCGTTAGACGACCTGTTAGTCGAGTCTGATAAGAGAGGGGCGATGTTGCGCTGCCGGTGGACGTTGGACGGTAGGTCGTCCTGCTGCTGCAAGCATGGCATCATGAGATGGGGTGGGTGGGTGGACGGCAACTGAAATTTGCTTCTCAATCTCAACCCCTTTGCTGCTCCAGGCTTGAGCTTGACTGGGAGAGCCGTCTGCTCGGCTTGCCGTTGCCGCCGCTGTCAGTTATTGAGCCGCGGATGTCGGTGCTGCCTCGGGCGCAGGGTTGCTGCTACGAATAGGCAGTCTTCTCTGCCTCTTGTTGTCCTGGCCCTCGACTACGACTCCTTCAGGTTTGGAGTCTCGGTGTGGGACGGGGGTAGTAGGTCTGGCCCTCCTAGCCTCTTCGTGCTGCTCGTCTAGCTCGAGAAACATTTTATCTGGCGATGGAGGCAAGCTACCAATGACGACTTGGTCGATGCCCCGTTTCTTTCTAGGTCGAGGAGACGACGGGCTTGATCGGGGTGGGAGACGCATGTCTATCAAGCTGTCGGCGAGAAAACTGCGAGCAACACGGCGGCCATCTGGGTCCTGGAGGATAGATTCCGGCGTGGGCAGTCTTGAGCTCCGTCCGCTAATAAGGCGGCTGTCAGACGTGACAACCAGCGGGGGACCCGATTGCATCAGGGACTCACCTTGTACTCGGCGGGTGGACGCGAGACGAGGTCGCCCCGGCCTCTGCCGTAGCTTCTGATTTGCCGTCTTCGCACATTGTCAGGAACGATTTGGTGGGGGTATTTTAGTTGTCGACTGGTGATCAGAGTTGTAGCAATTTCGGTAGTGCAAGTTGCAAGTCGTGGTGTTGCAACAAGGGCGTCCCGTCGGCTTTCGACGAGAGGGCCGTCCGTGGTGGTAGATCAGATGTGCTACGCACACATGTTGGGATTGTGGGTGGCAGCCCAGATTCAGAGAAAGCCTCGGGAGTTGAGACCGTGCCGTTGGCGTGGAGCTCTGTTTGCGAATTTCATGCTGGGCACGAGATGCCTTGCAAAGGCCTGACGTCGTCACAGGCTCCAACGATGCGTCGGTCAAACGATGATGGCTTTTCGTAGCTGGGACGAAGGCAGCCCGGTTACTGCCCGCATTGGCAGCATGGCCCCTGCAGTAGGTACCTACCTACCTTAGCAATGGCAGGCAGGTGGAGGGAGCAAACCTTAAGTGGTCTTGCTGATTAAGGAAATGCTCACGTGATGACGCATCTGAAGACGCGACACAGGCCCCCCACCCGGCCACGCTCCATGACCGAGGAAGGCAAGACAGGACACTCAGTGCTGCACCGACTTCAGGTACCTACGACAGACAGGTTCCGCCTCACTCCCGTCGGTGCGAATACTGGGCGCCACGGCGAATACCACCAGGATACCACACGACACCCCCCCGCCTCAAGAGGAAATCTCCGGCGTGATGGATATCGATTCCCCTGCCGGCACGAAGCGAAAGGCGGAGGAAGACCCCGATGAGTCTCGTGCGCCCCGCCGCATTCGCGTGAGCTGCACTTTTGCGCCTCGTTTGATGTGTCATTTCCTGACCCCCGCCGCTAGGCCCTCGACCCCAATGTCGTCAACAAAATCGCTGCTGGAGAAATCATCGTCGCTCCCGTCAATGCCTTGAAGGAGCTCATAGAGAACGCCGTCGATGCAGGCGCCACCTCAGTCGAGGTCCTTGTCAAGGAGGGCGGCCTTAAACTTCTGCAGATTACCGACAACGGCTGTGGTATTCAAGTAAGCCCAACTTGGCATTTTTGACCCTCAAGCTTGCTCTGACCTCTGTCCAGAAAGATGACCTGGAGATTCTGTGCGAGCGTCACACCACTTCCAAAATCACCTCCTTTGAGGACCTCACCTCCATTGCCACATACGGTTTCCGAGGCGAGGCATTAGCAAGTATTAGCCACATCGCTCATCTCTCCGTCACTACGAAAACCAGTGATTCCAATTGCGCATGGCGTGCTCATTACCTCGATGGCAAGCTAGCGCCTGCAAAACCCGGTCAGCCTGCCGAACCAAAGCCAACCGCCGGTCGCCAGGGCACCCAGATCAGTGTCGAAGACCTGTTCTTCAACGTTCCAATCCGCAGAAGAGCTTTCAGATCCCCCGCCGAAGAGTACAACAAAATCATTGACGTCGTGGGCCGCTACGCCATCCACTGTAAGGGAGTGGGCTTCTCCTGCAAGAAGCACGGCGAGTCGGGCACGAGTATCTCCATACAAGCACTCGCCACCGAGGTCGATCGCATTCGACAAATCTATGGATCAAGCGTTGCCAATGAGTTGATGGAGTTTGACACCTCTGAAGCCCGGTGGGGTTTCAAAGCGAACGGATGGGCAACCAATGCCAATTATCACATCAAGAAGACTACTCTACTCCTCTTCATCAATCACCGGTCCGTGGACTCTAGCAATATCAAGAAGGCTCTGGAGCAATTGTACGCCACATTTCTGCCAAAGGGAGGCCGGCCCTTCATCTACCTCAGCCTGGAGATTGACCCTTCCCGCGTCGATGTCAATGTGCATCCCACCAAAAGGGAAGTGCACTTCCTGAACGAGGATGATATCATCCACTCCATCTGTGAACACATCCGGTCGAAACTGGCCGAGGTGGATACAAGCCGCACCTTCATGACACAGAGCCTGCTGCCGGGTAGCCAGCTGATGGATATATCACCCCAGGAGGAAGGCGAAGGCAACCCAAGTACCCCGAACAAAGAAACGCCAGGCTCGAAACGGCCACGGAGAAACTCCAACAACCTTGTCCGTACCGATACAAGCTTGCGCAAAATTACTAGCATGCTCCCTGCTGCGGGAGTTGCTGCAACACCATCCAAAGCGCCGCCGTCCGCCGGCGAGAATGCGTTGTCCGCCTCAGAAAACATTCAGTATGAGATTGTGGATAAGCCTTTCGCTCAGATGAAGCTTACTAGCGTCAAAGAGCTTCGTGCCGAGGTCAGAGAAGACATGCACAATGACCTCACCGAAATATTTGCCAACCACACTTTCGTCGGCGTTGTCGATGAGCGGCGGCGCTTAGCAGCTATTCAGGGTGGCGTGAAGCTGTACTTGATTGACTATGGTCGCGCCTGCTTCGAGTACTGTTATCAAGTCGGCCTCACCGACTTTGGCAACTTCGGCGCAATTCGCTTTACTCCCCCGCTTGACGTACGAGAGGTCCTTCGTATCGGGGCCGAGATGGAGAAGAATAACGTCGAGTCAGAGGAAGAAGACTTTGAGGTAGATGAAGTCGTCGAAAAGGTCGCCGCGCAGCTTATTGAGCGGCGTGAGATGCTTGGCGAGTACTTTTCCCTCGAAGTCAGCCCGGCGGGAGAGCTACTCAGCATTCCCCTTTTGATCAAAGGTTACACCCCGCCCATGGTCAAGCTGCCCCGCTTTCTGCTCCGCCTTGGGCCATGCGTCAACTGGAATGACGAGAAGCCGTGCTTCGAGTCCTTTTTGAAGGAGCTTGCGACCTTTTACGTACCCGAGCAGCTGCCGCCAACTATCGGAGGGGCTGAGGACAACGAGGAGGCGGCGAGCATGGACGAGGGGACCGTACTGCGGCGGAAAAACGTGCGTTGGGCCGTCGAGCACATCTTTTTCCCAGCATTCAAGGCGAGGTTAGTTGCGACAACATCGATGATGAAGGCGGCTGTGTTGGAGGTCGCTGATTTGAAGGGGCTGTATCGCGTATTTGAGCGATGTTGACGGGCATTTGGGACGAGCTTGACATTGATCAGTGTAACTACTGGCACCTACTAAAGAATATAACCCGGAGCTTGAGAGCTGTAAATGACCATACTTTCTGGAGCCTCTCCAGCCACATATGACGCCGCCTTCCACTTCGACGTGTTTGGGCTGCAAATTTCTTCGTGGTTGAAATCCCATTAGTTCCCTCAGTTGTCTCCTGCGTCATCAATTTCTTCTGGATCGTGCACGTTTCTATCGCAACAGGAAGCCGTACGTAACGGCCATGTGGATGTGCAACCAGGCAGGCGGTCACCGACTTCGTAGCTGAGCGAGCCCGCTCCCGATGGATCTCCATCAACCCAACTCAGCCGCGTTGTTTCCTGTACCTCTCGCGTTCACGGCCGAGGCCTCATGCGGGGCTCCTTGCCCGCCCACGCCACTGAAGTGAGATCCTGGGGTGTACTGTGGGACGGGAGACATCGAGACGGGTCGCTGCTGCGGGGCGCTTTGTTGATTCCAGCCCTTGGCTTGGCTGTCGGGACTTGTAGGATGCTGGACCGGAGGTACGGCATAGGGCTGGATCGCAGGCTGGCTCATCTCGGGCGCGTTCGTTGCAGCAGGTGGTCCGCTAGTGCGGGCTCCCCTTCTTCTACGTACGATGAGCCAGACGATGATGCATACTGCGAGTGCGATGACTGCGACGCCCCCTACGACGCCGCCGACGATGGCGCCAGTGTTGCTGTGCGACTGGTTCGCAGAGGAGGATGATACCGTCGCAATGATTGAGGGAAAGGTTGTGGACGTCGAAGAGGTGCTCGAAGAGGTGGACGAGACCACATTTGACATTGCAAACGCTGTTCTTGACGTGCCGACCGCCCAGAAGTCATTGTAGCAACCTTTCAACGTCACGTATGTGGGGGACACCCATTTGCTGTAAGTGACACATCGTGGTGAATACCCGTCAGTGGTGACCGAGCTGAAGCAAGTTCCCTGCCACGTTAGCGTTTGGCCTTTTCTAACCGGGCATCGCAGGGTGAATGCAAGCCGGGAGAGCTAGCATGCAGACGTTCGTGGCACATACCAACACCGAGTTCCGACTCCCAGCGAAGAGCCAGACCGACATTGAGTCGCTGTGCCATCGTAGCATGCGGTTATGGGCTCGGTGGCGGACCCGCACCAGAACCACGAACCGGAAGTCTGGCAGGGAAACGAGGATTCGCATACGTAAGGGCGTCCAGCTTTCTGGATGGTTAGCAACCTGTGTTTACAGAATCCAAATGTTTGGATGGGTGCACTCTAACTCGTGTAGAGATCACGCACGACACCGCAAGTCAATGACGACAAGTCTTTGGGAGCTAATACGGCGTTTCTGAACCGTACTCTTGGTGCAGGAGTTGGGACTGGAGAGATGCCGTCGCCCGGGAGGGTGCGATCTACAGTGGTGTAGGAACCAGCAAGCTCTTCCATGGTGATGCAAGTGAGCTAGATTTTCGAAGAATAACCCGTTGGTGCAATGCAGTACTGCACGGTGGCCAGAACGGAACGAAGGACTGTGGTGCAGACTTGGGTTCATTGGGTTCATTGGGTAGCAAAGATTGAGGAAAATCCACTTGTCTAAATAGCTTCACCCACTGCCAAGTCTACTGCGGCTGATATCTTGTCTCGGAAATAGATCCCCCCAATTCATGTTTGCATTGCTTCAGAGTTTCAAGCGCCATCGCATTCATACGTGGCTTAGGCTCGGCGGGTAGGTAGTCTACCTTATACACCGAGCGGCTCAACACTCAACCCAAAGACAGCCCAAGTGCCATCTAGCCCCAGTAGAATCCAATGACCAACACAACAACATCAGACAAAATTTACCCAGGAGCCAAGTAGAGAGGCATCCGAGGGAGATACAATCGGCCACTCGGAGTCGTTGCAACTGTTGCGCGGAATCAGGCCGCCAATGGTGCGTCGACGCAAGCGACTACCGACGAGACGAACATTGGATCCCAGTTCTTGAGAGAGAAATGATTGGGTCACAAACATGGCAAAAATCGGCAGGGCCGCAAAATCTGCCCTGGATGCCTGCGAGACTCCTCGCAAGGCTGAGTCGAGTGGGCAACATTCCGGTCGCGTGAGCTGTCTCGGTTGCCTTACGCCACATCGCCCGTTGTGAGCGTTGACTACAAGTTACTTCCCTTTGCGGAAGCCGCATGTGGTATTTGAAGGAGAAGAAAACTGGATGAAAACGAGAGCATGGACAATTGGGAGATTTGACAACAGCTTATGTTGCTAAAGATGTCGAAGTATCACTCTGTGGAAGTCTTGGGCTAGATGCATGGCGGACTGCATGGCCTTCGCATGTGTGCGGAATGGCTGCGTCTAAGATGGCTTTGTTGTTTCATAGTACTCAGATTGCTGAAGTTGACCAAGCGACTTGGAGTTCCAGGCTTCGCGTTAATCTTGCAGGAGCGAGGCGGGTAAGAGAGACGCCGGGGTAACAAAGCCCCCCGACGTCAGGTACTTGGACCAACTTATCAAGACTGATATCCTCTTAGCTAAAATATCGAAGTACTTGAGTCGGGACTTTCCGAACCAGCACGCAAACCTTTAATGTTGCCTGAAAGACCATTCCCGTGGCCAAGTCGGGCTGTATGAGACGCATGTTTGTGTGTTGCATGAAAGGTCAGAGCAATGTAAGCACTGAACCTCAACTGCAGCACCAACATATCAGACAAACGCCATCCGATTTATCGGGAAGTCTGGTCGTTCTCGAACGACACAGTCACGTTCACACGGGAGTCGTCGGCAAGATGAGGAGCCGAGGACTTCGGCCCCGGAGGGACCCCTGCACCTGGAGAGTGGTGCAATTCGGAGAAGGAGACCCACTTGGGGTAAGGAGACTCGTATCCCCGCATCTGAATGAGGCACCTGGGGATTTAAAAGCCCGTATTAGCATCCCTGCGAGGGATTGGGGAAATTGCACCATGAGGAGGACCAAGGCGGCGGGGAATCGTGCTGTTCTGGCAAATAGACGAGCCGACTCGGTCACGGGGTAAAGCCGTGCCACGAAGGACCTCGTGACTTATTCCTGCGTCTTGTTGGTGAGACGGCGAGAGGGATGCATGAGTAGATCGTTGAAATTCGGTTATCCGTCACAATGGGCCGGATGTTGAGTCTCGCTGAGGGTACGTAGCTGCGATCGCTCAGATTCTGAAGCCCTTGCTAACTTGCTGCAGTGCAGAAGCACCAGACTGTCGACGACTGCTGGATTGCGTTGCACGGCAAGGTGTATGATGTGAGAATATGGACTTAACAGCACTTCTGAATATTTGGCCGCCAGCGAGATTGTTGACTTGGTTCTGGCAGATCACCGCGTTCCTCGCTGTCCACCCCGGCGGCAAGGCCATTCTCCTGAAGAACGCCGGCAACGATGCGTCTGACGCCTTTGATTCGTTCCATCCTGTTGAGATCATCGATGAGTATCTCAAAAAAGACCATATTATTGGGAGTTTCGCGGCGGAACAGATGGAAAAGGCTTCAGACAGCGAAGGCTCTTCCAATGATTCGCCAGACTCTACATCTCAGGGGCTCGACGCAATGGTCCCCCCAGTATCACAAATTCTCAGTATATCAGAGATGGAGCATTATGCGATGAAAAAACTGAGCCCAAAGGCCATCTCGTACTATGCTTCCGGCACCGACGACGAAGTGACGAAGATCGGAAACGGCACCATCTTCAGGTCCATCCTCCTGAGGCCGCGCGTATTTGTCGACTGCACAAGGTGCTCATTATCAACCACGATCCTCGGCAACAAAGTCGGCATGCCAATCTATGTGTCTCCCGCCGCCATGGCAAAACTTGCGCATCCACTGGGTGAAGCAGGTATCGCAGCAGCCTGCTCAAAGTTCCAGGCGCTCCAGATCATCAGCAAGAACGCCTCAATGTCACCCTCGGCAATCGTCAAAGCAGGCCCAGGTGCGACTTTCGCCTGGCAGCTGTACGTTCTGAAAGACATCGAGGCAACCGAGAGGACTCTGGCCCAGATCCGCGCCATCCCGCAGATCAAGTTCATCGTGCTCACCCTCGACGCGCCCTTCCCCGGGAAACGAGAGGCCGACGAACGGTTCAAGATGGCTGAGGTCGCCGGGGGAGCACCGCCTCAGGCCTGGGGCACCGAGTCGGGGCTGACGTGAAAGAAGACCTTGGAATGGCTCAGCAAGCACACATCGCTCCCGATTGTTTTGAAAGGTATCCAGACGCACGAAGATGCGTTTGCAGCTACGCTATTCCCAAGTGTCAACGGCATCATCATCTCCAACCACGGCGGACGCGCGCTGGACACCACGATGACGCCGGTTCAAGTACTGCTGGAAACTCGAAAGTTCTGCCCGCAGGTGTTTGACAAGATTGATGTCTTGATCGACGGAGGTGTCAAGAGAGGTACGGACGTTGTCAAGGTTTTGGCTCTGGGAGCCAAGGGTGTAAGAATCGGCCGAGCTGCGCTCTATAGCTTGGCTGTTGGAGGTCAGGCGGGAGTTGAGAGGGCTTTGCAAAGTGAGTTCACCCGGTAAACAAGGACTTTCTTTGTAAAGAGACTGACGGGGTGCTGTGCAGTTCTTGCAGATGAAACAGTCACTGCAATGAGGTTGCTCGGGGTAGAGCATGTTGATCAACTCAGTCCAAGACACGTGAGTTGTATTTCTATGAAGTTCGAGAGTGTTACACTAACGCTGGGGCTCTCAGATCAACACAGATGGATTACAGGCACAGTTGTTCAGCGGAAGTTCAGGCCTCGAGGAGGTAGAGAGAGAATTGAGGTCTAAGCTGTAACGGATGTTCAAAAATGAGACTCCTGTAGTAATAATTCGTATGTAGAAACTGGACCAGTTAACTGGTGCCTGCAAGATTAACAGATCAAACAAATTATGCATGTCGCTATATCGCAGAAGTTGCAACATAAACATGAGATGGAGGCTTGCACATCCGACCTCCGCAACAACAGGCCAAGTTCTCAGAAAATCATACCAGACAACTCGCCACTTTAGAGGCTCAAGTTCCATGTGCTCTCAATGGAGCTCAGATGGACAGCAAAGACCCACATCCACAGCCGCATGAATGGTCCATCACCCAGTAAACCACTAGTCTAGACTTAAACCCAGTGGTGCGATCGCCCCATAATCCCCCTCGGCCAGGGCGAGGATTTATAAACCCGTGTGGGACTGAGTCGCACGCGCTCCGGAGAGTCTCCGGGGATGCAAATCTGGGGCCCCAACTTCTTGCAGGGAGTCAGCTGGGGGCGGAATTGGCCGGAGATGGATCCAAACATCTGGGCCTATTTAGAGGAGTCGCGTCCCAATTTTTGAAGTATCCATGCGCTGGTGTCGAAAGCAGATGAGCTCGTTTCCAAATTGCGTTGCCTGGCTTCACATCTTCAGAAAGCGTTCCTCTTTTCTTCCCTTGTCTGACCCAGTGGCCGGATTGAAACGCGGCGGTCGCGTTTGCAGCTGCGCATGATGGACCGAGATCGAGCAAAGGACGATCCTGTCCTCAAGCATATTGACGATGCGGACACGGGCGCCGACACATACGCGGCCATCATGGCGACGCAAAAGCCCGATCCCCGGGGACCTGGGTACATGAAGCTGTATCTTCTTGCCTCAATGGTGTTCCTCTGCTCAACCATGAACGGTATGTGCAACTGCATGGGATTTAAATCTACACTGCTGACAATCTTTCGAAGGTTTTGACAGTTCTCTCATGGGTTTCATCAACGCATTGCCCAACTACACCGCGTATTTCGGATTGCCTTCCAATGGCAACACAAGCACTGGCATAGTATTTGCTATTTTTCAGGTACGTGGAATTGGTGATGTCTTCCAGCACGTAGGTAGTCTGACGTTTGATCGCAGGTCGGCCAGATGTGTGGCGCCCTCTTCATCTGGATGGCAGACTGGTACGGCAGAACCTGGCACATCTTCTTTGGCTGCTTGGGAGTCTGTATTGGAACCATCGTGACTGCCTTAGCCACCAGTCTCCCCATGTTCATCGGCGGCCGATTCGTCTTGTCCTTCGCAGCAACCTGCGCGCATACCTCAGCGCCCCCACTTCCCTCCTACATACCACCCCACCGGCACCCACTGTTAGTGCCGCGCCGGGCCTGCCACCCTAACACTACCACCACCTAATCAACCCCCACCAAGAACGGTCGCCCGCGATGGCCTCACAGCCAGCCGCGGGCCCCTCGCAGGGCC
>JABGMY010004756.1:723-21655 GCA_014705525.1 Colletotrichum sp. HC292
CTCGTCGGTAGCCGTAGTGGTGGAGTCTGTCTCGGTAGCAGTGCTGGACTCGGTACTGGTGGCATCTTCAGCGTCGGCAACTTCAGCGTCGGCGACTCTAGCGTTGTCATCTCCAGCGTTGGGATCTTCCACGCTGGTACGAAAAACAGCCTGAGCTCCGGAACCACCACAGTTCTCGGCGGCATTTCCTTGGCAGACTGTGTTGCAAGCGGAATTCAGAGTTGGGCTCCCATCCACATTGTTGCCGCAATAACATGACACTCCCGCTTCTAGGGCGTACCAAAGATACTCTTTTTCCTCACAGAAGTTCAAGCAACGCTCTTTGGACATGCCTGGATTGCTACCGGGTTCGGTTTCGGAGTCTGTGCTAGTAACTGGCCTTGTCCCCTCCATTGTCGAGTAGCAGTTGCCGTTGACACCACTACCTTGGGCACTAGATGTGTCTTGTGCATTTATGAGAGGCAACAGAGAAAAGACGGCCAGAACGGCCGCCTTCTGCAGCCAAACCATCTTGCCGGGATGTCTGCTCCTAGCAGAACCGGCAATATCGTGAAAAGAGTTCGACGAGGGTCGGGGCTAAGAGCCACGAGCTTCTCCTAATAGAGAAATAGGCCAAATTCAAAAGAAGAGACAACCAAACGTCCTCCCAGTCACCAATGATGAAGCGCGGAGAGAGCCGTAGGCCGTTCGAAGTTAGAGTTTCGTCTGTGTGTTCAAAAACGCAAAGGGGCGAGGGTAGAAAGAAGAGGTAAGGCTCCTTTTTCTTCTTCCCTTCCATTTTTGCCAAGACCAACGCCCGTGGGGACAACAGGAACGAGGCATCGCCATCCTCATCCCTCCACCGCCGCGTCGACGGTCTCACCCACATCCCAGGAACCAGGAATGCGCAGAATGAGGATTCCCAGTGTCAGGCATGGAGGGCAAGACGCCCTTGAGCGCCAGGCATTCCGCCCCTTACTCGTCTTCTCCCTGTGGTCAGTGTGCGAATGTCTCGCTTGTCTTTTCCCCCATCTCGGCCGGTCGACTGCCGCTTCGGAGTTGATACGAAAAGAGAAAATGGGGGGGAAGGGTCTCATGGAGTTTACTCCGGTGACTAAGCGGGGCTTTCCTTCGTCGGGTTAGGATCGTTGATTGTGGCTTGCGCTGTCCTTAGGCCTGACGGGAATGCTTCGCGCCCCTGTATTTTCCACTGCATGCTTGGGCAATCAAGGGAATGAAACCCACGTGAGGCCGGTGGCTAAGCTGAGCCGAGAGAGGAATGATGGCAGGGCCGTTGTCCCAGGGATGGGCTGTAAACGGTGCTAGCAGCTGCTAAGCCGTATGAGCTGGCTCTGCGCCGGCACTCGAAAAGAATGAGGCCTTAAACATTGCTGGCCAATATCGTACTGAGGAGGCCATACGGCAGCGATTCTAGAGCTCTTCCGCTCCGCTCGTGTCGCACGGAGGGCGGGACCCACGGCATTGGCTATGGCATGTCGTTCTATTAGGGAAAGCTTATCCCGCTCCATAGAAGGGCTCAATGGAGTTGGGATTCGCAGCTTGATCGCCGTGGTGATGACTGTCAAATTCCTGTCCTGGTACATTTTAGTCGATGTCCATGCCGGTGGGTTGCATCATGGCACATGGTTTGACGAGTTACAGCGATGGTCGGATGACGTGCTAAGGTTAATGAGGGTGAAGAGCTGTCCGTGGTGATAGAAGACCGTCAGGCTGGGTCGAGCACATAGCATCTATTCGGAGCGGCCGCTCAAAAAGGCGGTCGACCCATCGACCCAAATGTCGCGCTTGAATCAGTAAAGCAGGAGCTTGTCCTGCGAAAGAGCCTGCCATCGCAATTGTCGCCTTGACTTGTGTTCCAGGCCTTCGGTACCCCTCGCGTTTTCTGGGTGGTTTTCCGCCTCGCTTCCCCAATGCATAAGCCCCTCAACGTAGCAGGTTCCCACCATAGTCACCCCTGAGTTCTGTGGCCGTCTCCGCAAGATATGAGGCATCATACCTCCCTCGAGGATGTAAACCATGTCTCCTGGGCTCATCGTTTCCGGCCCCAAGCCAAGCAATCCTGAAGTGGTCATGAAAAGTCAACTGCCACTGGCCACGGCTTTGACTGTATCTTCTAGCCATGTTTCAACCTCTAAAAGGGTTCCACCATTGTCCTCATACTCAGGTTGTTGATTAATGAAATCGCTAGTGAATGTGAAGATTCGTGGCCTTTGGTCTATGTCGCCTATCTGATTCTCTGCTGGGGATGAGGTTATCCAAGAGCAACATAGCACGCCTGGTGGGCCATATGCCGTTGCGACACACAGACTAATTGCGTGCCCCTCTGGAAGATGGTTGTTCCAAAACATGAGATCGTCTTCGAAGCTTGATGCAGAAAACTAGGGGCTGGATAGCACATCCGCAGAAGACGACCTGAGGATTTGAACCAATACCCAATATGAAAGTCGTCTTTCTTCTGCCTCTTGAAGCCAGCGCGGAGAGTCGTAGCCGTCAGGCTTGCTCAGTGTCTTCACTGAAAAGCACAGAACGCGCGCGAGCACTTCTGAGAGTGGCTTGCGGTACGGTAAATTGCTTCGAATCCAGGGAGTAGAGTAGTAACATGACAGGATTTGGGCAGCAATGTCACCGACATTCGAGAGATCGCTGGCAATAGGCATGCTGACTGCCAAAACAGATCCGTATTGAACCCCAAAGACGCTAAGGACACTCTGGTCCTGTTCCTTTAGTTGAGTTACTTGAGCAGGCAGGGGGTGGACTGGCCGCCAGCTGAGATCATCGTCCAGGTTTTCATCCGCTAACAGCTGAAAGTGCTGTTGTGGCAGGACATATAGATCTTCTGAGCCGTTCCGTTTGGAGTGTAAAAACCTGGCCCGGCTGGCATTAAACATGTGGAACAGCTCTTCGTGAAGGTGCATGCGGTGTTGATTCCAACCGGGGACCGCGTAGTCCGATGACCAATCGGGAACCCATGAGGGCACATCGTTTCGGGTCTTGGCAAGTAGGTCAAATGTCGTTACCTACAGGATGCCAGTTTCCTTGATGATGTCATAAGCCACGTTGGAAAACAGCGTATGGACGCTAACTTCATAATCGGTGTCGATAGCTAAGCCGGCATTGGAGAAGATTCTCTCCGTTCTCAAATCATGAGCAAGTCGAAGGAGCGCGAATATCTTGTCACGAGGTTCGGATGATCGCTTGGTCCTGAATTTTCTTAGCAGCCAGAGAAGGGGACTGTTGGTTGTGAAGGATGGCGATCGGTATGGTCCTCTCACTCGTAGGAAGTCAATCGTGCCGGCTTTATCAGCCAAGAACGAAACCACTTTGGCAAACTCCGTGACATTCGGCGAAGGAAAGCTCAAAATGCTGTGTACGCCTTGTCCTATGGTGCTGAACGGCATAGAAACGCGACCATACGTAATGGTGAGCTCTCTCGCAACGCAAGCCTCCTGGATGATCCAAATGCGATTCCACCAGTCGCCAACAGCGAAACGCCGCATTCTCTCTGACAGCATCTGCAGTCGCCATTCATTCATCGGACTTTTCACTTCCAGGGTCCACTGTTGTGTCGGATGCGCAAAGTCCTCGTGCAGTTGCCCCGAAATAACACTGTAGAGACACAGCATCTCCTCATGCTCTGACAGCGACCCAGGCGTTGAGGTCTTCCACAGACTGAAGTACCTCTCGATCAGACGCAAGTCCGCCGGCTTTCCAGTGAAGCGCACTGGATCGGATAGTCCAAGCCTTGCAAAACGGCGATGGTAATCCTGACGACTGCGATCCAAACCATCGCCCACATAGGCAATGACCTCGGTAGCGGAACCGAAAATATCGTGCATCAGTCCGACTTGGTGGCTCTTTTCGACAGCATCTTCCTGGTTGATGCACACGGAATCCACCCAGATGACGATGGGTTCTGTGGTTCGGCGAATAGCTCTCAGCGCCCGGTCGAGGTTGAAGGTAATGAGATGGACATGACGGTTGACAATGATCTTGTTGGACCTTCGCGTGCTGCCCCAAGCGTAGGACAAAGCAAAATAGTCTTGATCCCCATCGGCGACATACAATTCCGCAGCGAGGTCTTCGAGCCACTCGCCAGGCAGAAGACGAAGCAGACGAATCTGCTGGCCGCGTAGCCCTTCGCGGTATGTGGTGGTTGACATGGCAAGTCTGACGCAAGTACTCGACCCCAAATCCGCTGCCTATTGTCTGTGGTGAGAAGCAGGCAGGGACCGAGTGATGCAGATGGGCTGGAGAGAGATTATTAGTTTGGATTGTCAGCCTGCAGTTCAAGATGCTGCCGATTGGTAGGATGGATGCATAGCAATGGTTGGTTGTCGCAAGCGACCACGAGGGCGCAGCTGGGCACCTCTAGGTCAATATCACCCATTTCCAGGGATAGCCTTTGAAGCGAAGCTCTGCCACTCGGCATATGCTCCCAGGAAATCATCCATCTCGAGAACCCTGAAAAGTATTGTGAGGAGAACTATGCCTTCGAAGCTCAACCGGGAAATGTTGATGAAAGGAGAAGATGGTTGGTGGGGCTGCAGCTGGCAGGGGCGACCGGGGACGCAGTACCACGACCCCTCCTCAATTACATAATCGCCAAATGAGGTAAGGCAACAACACACCTCACACTGGTCCGTGCCCGGCGGGCATCACGAAAGGCTGCAATAATTTTTTGGGAGCTCCAGAAGCTTCTTGGGACACGAACAGCCGAACCTCAGCCTCCCCGCGACGACACACGAACCTCGCCAAACCCAACGACACGCTCCCTTTGGCCTTGTACTCGTCGTCACACAAATAATTCACCAAGATGTCGTTCGGAGGCCAGACCCCGACCATTATCGTCCTGAAAGAGGGTGAGTTTACCCCACCGCCCCTTGCCCACCCGCGGGCCATGATTGACGAGTCTCTTGCGCAGGAACCGATACCTCTCAGGGCAAGGGTCAGATTATCTCCAACATCAACGCATGCTTGGCTGTCCAGGCCACCATCAAGTCCACACTCGGACCATATGGCGGCGACCTGTTGATGGTCGACGCCAACGGCAAGCAGACCATCACCAACGATGGTGCTACCGTCATGAAGGTCAGGAAGAACGATGCGGGCAGCATGATGGAGGTTGACCTGCTGACACGCCGATAGCTCCTCGACATTGTCCACCCCGCAGCCCGAATCCTCGTCGACATTGCGAGATCACAAGATGCCGAAGTCGGTGACGGCACAACATCCGTCGTCGTCCTGGCCGGAGAGATCCTCAAGGAGATCAAGGAGCACGTCGAGCAGGGCGTCAGCTCCCAGGTCATTGTCAAGGGTCTGAGAAGAGCGTCCATGATGGCGGTCAACAAGGTCAAGGAGATCGCGGTCGATACCAACGAGGGCAACAGGAGGGAAACACTGAGCAAGCTGGCCGCCACCGCCATGACGAGCAAGCTGATTAAGCGCAACACCGACTTCTTCACAAAGAGTACGTCGACACGAGTACCCTCCAATAGTGCCAGTTCTAACGTATCACAGTGGTTGTCGATGCCGTCCTTTCCCTCGACCAAGACGATCTTAACGAGAAGTTGATCGGCGTCAAGAAGATTCCCGGCGGTTCCCTCACTGACTCCCTTTTCGTCAACGGTGTCGCCTTCAAGAAGACCTTCTCCTACGCCGGTTTCGAGCAACAACCCAAGTCTTTCCAGAAGCCCAAGATTGTGTGCCTGAACGTCGAGTTGGAGCTCAAGGCCGAGAAGGACAACGCCGAGGTGCGCGTCGAGCAGGTGTCGGATTACCAGGCCGTCGTCGATGCGGAGTGGCAGATTATCTACAGAAAGTTGGAGGCTATCTACAAGACCGGTGCCAAGGTCGTTCTCAGCAAGCTTCCCATTGGCGACTTGGCTACCCAGTTCTTCGCGGACCGCGACGTCTTCTGTGCTGGCCGTGTTGCCGCCCAGGATATGGAGCGCGTGGTCCAGGCTACTGGCGCAACTATTCAGTCAACGTGCTCTGACATCCTGGCCGAGCACCTCGGTGTCTGCGGCAGCTTCGAGGAGCGTCAGATTGGTGGCGAGCGCTTCAACTTCTTTGAGGGCTGCCCCGAGGCCAAGACCTGCACACTTATGCTGCGCGGTGGTGCCGAGCAGTTCATCGCCGAGGTCGAGCGTTCGCTGCACGACGCCATCATGATCGTCAAGCGCGCCATCAAGAACCACACCATCGTCGGCGGTGGTGGTGCCACCGAGATGGAGGTCTCCGCCTACCTCCACCGCTTCGCCGACAAGAACATTCCTCACAAGCAACAAGCCATCATCAAGAGCTTCGCCAAGGCTCTCGAGATCATCCCGCGCCAGCTCTGCGACAACGCCGGCTTTGATGCGACCGACATCCTCAACAAGCTGCGCGTGGAGCACCGCAAGGGCAACACGTGGTCTGGTGTCGACTTCAACAACGAGGGCGTCACCGACATGATGGAGCGCTTCGTCTGGGAGCCCGCGCTGGTCAAGATCAACGCCATCCAGGCTGCCACCGAGGCCAGCTGCCTCATCCTCGGCGTCGACGAGACCATCCGCAACGAGGAGAGCGCCGCGCCTCAGGCCCCCGGCCAGGCCCTGCCCCCTGGTGCCGCCCAGCGCGCCCTGAGAGGTAGAGGACGGGGCATGCCTCGCCGGTAAAGTGGTTATGATTAGAAAATGAATGGAAAAGGAAAAAGTCAAAAGGATTTGATGAATGGCGTCTGTATGATACCTAGAATTGCCCCACAGGGGTTTTGGCTTCCAGAAGTCTGAATAGACTGGGTCATTTGTCGTCTGTCATGAAAAGTGCTGTCATTCTAAATCCTCACCAGACACCATGATGATGCCAATACGTAAGTTGGCGGTTTTGCTCATGGATACGAATCACTTATTATTGTTCAAGGGAATTGCCGCGACTGTCTGTTGCTGATAACTTGTTTCGTTGGTGCCATCTATAGAAGCTGAGGTTTTCCTTGCAGTCCTGGAGTCGCGGGACGGTAACCCAATGACAAGACGTTGAGGGAGCCCGCTCATTCTGGGACCCAATACAGCCAAGTCCAGAGCTTTCTGTGGGATAGCAGGTCGCTCCCTCGGGGGTGGATAAAATTGCAGTGAAGTAATGTTATTAAAACTTATAATTTCCTAGTTTGGATTGGTCTGGGAACGCCAAGCTGCAGCGTTGAAGACACGCAGTGAAAGACACGGCGTCCAACGCCACAACCTTAATAGTCTCCAGATAAGCGGGCTCCAGGTCGGTTGAACGGCCTTCGTACTCAACCGTAGCACTAATCCAACCAGGAGCAAGTATTCTGAACCGCATCCGCCACAGGCAGATGCAACCCAAGTCTTTGTTGGCAATCGCACGTTCAAGGTGCCAGCAATCCAGCATAGTCAACTTCTGCTGCTTTGCATATGGGGCGGAGGCGCACGTGTTATGGATCGCAAGTGGATGAAATGGCAAATCTTAATGCTGGGCCTCGCTGAGTGTCCAATATAGAGTAAATCTTTCTAGGTATGGCATGAATGTCGAAGGAGCTCGATGGCTCTGAAAGTATGTTTCGTTGTTCTTGCTTGAGGCGATGTATCAGAAGTAGGAATTCTATTCGTCTTCGAGTGCTATGCCTGCCAAGTATGCAAAACGCTCTAAGAAAATGCAAAAGAAAACACCACCGCCACGTCTGCCCCACGAACGCCAAATATTGTCAACTCGTCTCATCCCGCAGAGTACCCCATCCCATACATCTCTTTGTCCCGTCCCTTATCTCCCATAGCCTCGTCAATGTCGTCTTCCTCCTCATCGCCTTGCTCTATCAGCATATCCAAGTCTCGATCCACTGCGGCTGCTTCTTCTGGCGTCTCTTCAGCTTCGGTAGCATTCAGCAAAGCTTGAAAGTCTGTGTGGTGTGGATGGTAATGGTTATACGGATCATGCGACGTCGGCGGCGGTCCAATGATCTGCGGGTCGATGGGCTGGTACGATTCGTCTTGTAGCATGGGGTTATGATGCGGATGCCGAGGTAAAGGTGAGTCGGAGGGGTCGCGGAGGGTATGTGACGGTGGTATTGACGCAACCTCCGCATACGGCGACGACCGCGGCGGGGATAACGGCGGTAGATGGTGCGGCTGCAGCGCCAGAACTCGACCAGCGGCGCTGACGCTCGCGGCAGACGCCATCGATGTAGATGAAGAAGCAGATAACGATGGATTTGGAAGAGAATTGTTAGTCATGGCCACGGCGCTCTTGTTCGAGGCAGCAGCCGCAGCAGCAGCAGCAGCCCTGCCCCTCGCGCCCCCATTTCCCCCCGGCGCCGGCATCTTCCCCAGCTCCTTGCACTCCGCGCAGTTCCTGATCACGTCACTAACGGTCTCCTTGATGCGGCTCCAGTGGTACTTCTCGGCAATGGTGGCCGTCGTCTTGTTGATGCCGCCGTGGCTGGCGACGTGGACCTCGCGGGCGATCTCGTACTGGCGGCGCGGGTCCGGGACGACCTCCTTGTCCTTGAGCATGAGCCGGTCGCCGTCCAGCAGCTTATAGTGCGTCGCGGCGCTGCGGAGCCTGCTTTTC
The DNA here is from genome assembly GCA_014705525.1 of Colletotrichum sp. HC292. Classification (NCBI taxonomy): domain Eukaryota; kingdom Fungi; phylum Ascomycota; class Sordariomycetes; order Glomerellales; family Glomerellaceae; genus Colletotrichum; species Colletotrichum sp. HC292. The sequence goes on from JABGMY010004756.1 coordinate 9,286, forward strand.
TCGGCGCGGTCAGCCCCCGCCGGGTACTTGCCGTACTTGAGGTAGAACTTGATCTTGTCGAAACGCTCTTCACTCACGAGTTCCTCGGATTCGCCGGGGACGAGGTCGCGCCCGTAGATGATGGCGTCGATGAGCACGCCCGGGTGGGACTTGAGGTTGCCGCAGCCCTTGACGCGGCCGATGCGCTTGAAGCCGAGGGCGTCCCAGATCTTGCACGAGGCGACGTTGGTCTCGTAGACGAGGTTGAAGACGGAGTAGGTGTAGCCCAGCTTCGGCGCCCAGTCGATGTAGCACTCGCCCATGAGGCGGCCCACGCCGCGGTTGCGGGAGGCGTCGGTGACGAGGAAGCCGGCGTTGCACACGTGCGAGCTGCGGCCGGGGTAGTTGGGCTTGATGTAGAAGCTGCCGAGGCACTCGCGGGACCAGTCCATGTCCTCGGCGAGATCAGCGCGGTCGACGTTGCCGAGGAGCATGATGGCGCCGAAGTTCTGGAACCAGTAGGCGCCGAACTTGTCGGCGGGCATGGGGTCGGTCATTGGGTAGGTGTCGCCGCCCTCGATTTCCTTGTTGAGCTGGTCGCTGAGGTAGCGGACGAGGGACTGCGGGACCTCATGCTGGGACGCGAAGGGGATGATGGTGGCGACGGTTTGGCGGTCCCGGAGGGTCACTTGACGCGGGACGATGTCGGCCGGGAGTTCGGGCTTGGTCGGGTCCGGATACGGCGGGGCGCCGGAGACGCGGTAGATTGTGGGGCTCGCCGGGTCGTCCAGCATGGCCGGCATCTTCGCGACGGATCGGCTCCGCAGAGGGGGGCGGGCCTGTGCTGTCCCTTCCAGGTAGCGGTGTAAGACGAAGAGGGGTAGCCCGTGTTGGGGGTTTGGGCAGTTCGCCGGTTGCAACAAGTCGCTCGCTATACGAGACTTGATGCTAAAATCTCACAAGCGATAGGGTTAGTCAACATTTCACATGTGTAGCAAGGCAGGCAGCAGTTGAAGCAGACGGTAAGTAGCCTCAGGCGCGTTGCGTTTCCTCTTCTCTCCCTCGGACCCCTCTCTTGATGTTGTTGCCAAGCAGGATGCAGATTGATTGGTAAGGAAAGGCTGCAAAAAATAAGGCCTACCGAGTTTTGGAGAAATACTTTTTGGCCACTGTCCTTCTCCTCGTCCGGCTGTTGGTCGAGGACCCCTATCCCCGACTGGCTGCGGGAATTCCCAAACGACCTCGGCTCAGACGCCGATTTGGCGAAGCCGGCGGTGTAGAGAAAGAGTCTGCAGCGACTGCGCTTCCGACGCGAATGCGGTCGTTGTGGTGGCTTTAAGGGGTGGCCGCTGCACTTGACTATGATGCGCGCGTGCGTCCTGCTTTGCCCAGTTTCAGCCGATGACACCACAGCTACCATGCACGAATGCCTGACCTTGGCGGGGTGTGGAAAACGGAGCTGGCTGGCTGCCCTGGGCTTGTGCGTGCTGAAATGTTCGTTTGATGATGGTTTTCGACCTTGGGGAGGGGAAATGCGCAGGCGCGAAGTTTTCAACATGGGCGGCGGGGCCTGAGTTATGTAAGCTGACACCCCAGCCACCAAGGTCCCTGGACTGTAATGACAAGCCACATGTGGCTCGGCCTCTAAGGGTGATTCTAAGTGAGGCTATTCCCAAGTTAGTACGCCCAGCTCCTTTTCCCGCAAAGTGACATGTCTCTTCAATTCCGTGCCTTATCATGTATATTAAGCCCATAATATTCAATTCAATTCGAGCATACTCATATAAGTTTGTACCCTGAGTTCCAGCCGGAAATCGCCCTGAGACGATCACAGACGATGATGTCGGGAGCCAGTTTAAGAGCTTCTGACCTCAAACGCCGGAGAAGAAAGATGGCTTTCCAGGTTCAATATCACATGCGCCAAGCTCTCCAATGAGAGTTCTTGCCTACCTATCTGGAGTCTGACAGACAGGGCCGGAATGTGTTTGAAAGTGCAATACCAAGACGAGCTGAACAGGCAAGGCGCCAAGTGTGTAACCACACGAAAACTGTACTCAGCCGTTCCCTCGGGTCTAGATTCCAGAGATATCTTGGTATTAGCTGAAGATATGCGCTCTGGTATATGAAGTGTCCGCCTTTCTTGTCTCTCCCGTTGATTCATACGCAACCCTCGACTGATCCTACAAGTTGTTGTATAATATCAAACTGCCATCAATTTTACTTATCTCGCCTATTCATCTTCAACATGGTTCAAGTGCCTCCACCGTCTCAAATGCCGGAGCCCATATCGTCCGGTACGACAGACTTCGTGTACAAGCCCCTGAGCCAGCACGAGATTCGAGTGCTGCTCCTCCTCTCCGGTGATCTTGACAGTCCTCTCCGGGCTCAGATCACAGACCGGCATTTCGATCCGTCAGTCTCCCCTCCGGAGTATGAAGCAATGTCCTATGTGTGGGGAGAGCTGGGTGAAACAGCCAACTTGCACATGTTGGACGACGATTCGAATCATATCGGCACGATCCAGATCCGACAGAATCTAGCGTCGGCTCTCAGACACATCCGTCACCACACCAATGATCAACAGATCCTCCAAGCCCGTAGTCTCTGGTGCGATGCGGTATGCATCAATCAGAGCAACCTCACCGAGCGGTCAGCTCAGGTACAGCGCATGGGTGCCATCTACCACCACGCTCAAAGGGTCATCTTCTGGCTCAGCGCTGAAGACGAAGACTTGCCTCGGGCAACGAACATCCTGAGAAGTTTCACACCAGAATTTGACCAACAACTCCCTGAGGCCGACTGGCGGGCCTTGATCACCCTCCTCGCCGATGCCTGGTTCAGAAGGGTGTGGATTCGCCAGGAGATCTGGCTTGCCAACAACTCGGCCCTCTTCCACAGCGGCGACTGCGAGCTCAGCTGGGACGAGTTCTGCAACGGCTTGAAGCCCCTGCGAAGTTACATCGTGGACCATCAACCTGTCCTGGACGAAGAGTCACAGGGCTACTTCCGAGAGATCTTGGAAACAGTATGCGAAGTGGCCCTTTCCTAGCCCAGAGTCAACTCTTTCCTGTAAATGCACGTCATGACTCGAAATTGCGAGTGCGAGGATGAGCGAGACAGGGTGTATGGCCTCCTCGGCCTGCAGGACTTGCTCCAAATCCATCCAGACTACTCCGAGACGAAGAGCGCCAGGGACGTCTACTTTGACTATACGGAGACTTATCTACGGACAGTGTCAATTGCCAACATCCTCTCCATGTGTGAGATGGCGGATAGCCCGAGCTGGGTCCCTGACCTCACGGTTCCGGTGCCTTCGCTTGGTGTCTACGCCATCGGCTCAGCCAGCAGCAACACCAAGACAGTGTACAGCATCTCAGCTGATCGAAAGCTGACAATCACGGGGACATACGTTGGAACTGTTGCTGGAAAGACGTCTCCAATGCCGCCTCGACCGAGCCTGGAAGATGTCCAGAAAACATTTGCGTCTTGGGTGGCTAGCTCGTTCCACAGGGCATACAAGCCTGTGATGGCGCTGCAGTCGACGACATGATTGCTACAATTGCGCGCGGTCATCTCAAGGAGGACATCGCCTTCGACGATACCAGCTTGGAACTCTGGCAGCTGAAAGACATCCTCCTCAGCGGTGTTCCGGGACACTCGCCACAACAGCCATCAGACCTCGAAGCTGCCTCTCGTTCTCGCGCTCTGGACGTGTTCTCCAAGAGCATGACGGGCATGCAGCTTGTGAGAACTACAGCAGGCAAATTTGCCCTCGGTACCGGCGCAGCTCGCGAGGGCGACGAGATATTCGTGGTTTTGGGGTGCAACATGCCCATCATCATGAGGCCTGTCGGCAGTTCCAAGTACAGGATTGTCGGAGCGTGCTTCATGCACAGTCTCATGCGCTTTGAGGGGCTTCTAGGCCCGCTACCAGAGGGGTGGAAGATGATCTACAAGACCTTCAGCAGGCCAGTCTTCGTCCACCCGAGCGGCATGATTACGATCAATGATCCTCGTCTAGAAGAGCTGCCTCATGGCTGGGAGCAGAAGTCGGAACAAACGGGAAGGCTGCTATGGAGATATGGCGGGAAAGGCGACTGGGAGTGGTTTGATCCAAGGATGGCACCCGACTGTCTCAGGGCTCGAGGGTTGAGGTTGATTGACTTGACGATTATCTGAAATCATTTGTTAGAAAGCCTCATGTCTAAGAGACTGAGATATAATCTGGAAAGCTTTCTTGGTTGGGAATAACACGTCTTGATTGAGTGCACCCTGGCAATTTGCTGGGATAAAAAGACAGTCTTCAGCACGGGAAAAGTCCATCCCATGCAAATTGTGACATTTCGTTCCAGTCTCTTGCAGTAGCTTCTAATGTCCAGGCACATCATAACTCGGAATTGTTGTAGCAACGCACTTCTGAGCATTCATTTTCTCGCGGTAAGTATATTACAATGCTCCCCGTCGGCTGTCCTTACTTCTTGTGTCATAGTGCCCGAATACTCTGGCGAGATTGATTAGCAGTAGCCATTAGGAGCCTGGAAGGAATGTCATGCTACTGTTGGTTAATCTGAATGGAACATTCGAACTCTCGAACATAACTACCAAATACTACGAGTCAGTAGAGAGTAAACTGTCATTGTCACCTACACATTGCAGACCCAAGATGTGCTCGCTGGAGAGTCTCAATAAATATGACAAGAATAATTAATTCCTACCCCCTCAATCTCCAACGATCTGCGCAAAGCGGTCGTTTTCTACTTTCGCACACATGCGGCCTATAAGACCCACGGCTTTTGTAGAAAGGTATCGCCGGAAACCAGATCTCCTCCGGTAGGAGGTGATGCCCAGAGCCATATCCACCCGAAAGACTCGAACATATCCCAGGGATTCTTCGTCGTACCATGCGTGATAGCCATTAGCGGCTGTCAACAATCTGCCGTCTGTCACACTGGATGTTGTCCGCGTATACCTTATTGAATAAGTTTCAAAAAGCAGAGCAAATTAAATGTAACTGGTTAGTAATCTAGGGGTGATCTGAGGTAGCAGTGAAAAGATCGTGGAATGGCTCATCACTCGTACGTCTCCATGGACCGCTCAAAAGTCAGTACACCACTACAGAAAAGCTGGACAAAATGGGGTCGTCTGAATTAGGTTTATGAGAAATCATTATCCTTTCATACGGATGCTCTGCGGATATCCTGAGCAGCTGGCCCATTCTGCAGCATGACAAATGCAGACCTACGGCCATTGTCAATTTCCACATCCTCTCAATTCCCTGAACACACATCAGTCATATAACCTCCGCTGAGACACTATGCGGGTGTATAAATATGTGTTCTTTTGGCTGAAATCTTTCTCCTTCAGCAACAAAAGAATGTCATGGTGATGCTGCGGGCTCCATATTTGCAATAGTTGTTAGTGGCCTTAAGAGCCACAAGACAGCACATCTTGCAGAGCGTACTATGCCGCATGAACATCTTCACTTTCTTTCGTCATTCATCACTGTTCCGGCTGGCAGCGTAGTCAGTCTTGTATACACAGACGACGACGTTCGTAGACTTGCCATGGGGTTTGTTGGGACATTAAGGGGTTCTAAGGGAGGCGGCACATGATCTTTCGTCTAAGACTTAACAGAACGCCTACACCAGACAGACCATTTTCCTGCTGAGTACATTCCAGATGCTTCAAGTTCCCGTTATTTATACCCTGTCAGATCAGCGGATTCCTCACCTGCTACCTGACGAGCGTAGCATTTGGCTCTTTTTACGGATGGCTAATACCTGATACCTCGAAAGCTTGTGAGCTGGAATGAAGACGACACGTATAAATACATCCCTTGTGCAGGTAAGTAGGTCTTGTGCCTGTGCAATAAAAGACCGCGAAGGGCAACGCGTCTACGCCCTGAGTCTTACAGTTTGTATCAACTCCTTCTCGGTATCCAGAAGCTTCTCTGACGGCTACATATTCCGTTCTGCGTACGAGCGAGGGCTCAGGTGATGATTTCATCAATAAAGGCACCTATTTACGCCTGCCTTGGAGTGTGCAGTGGTCGAACGTCGTTAGAGGCCACCAAAGAAATGATCATTCATGTTGGAGAACCGAGTTCATTTGCTTCTGCGGGTCTAGAAGATCTTCAGTACATCATTTATAAGTATCACTTTACTGTGAGAAGCTCAGAGACTGGGTAATGTCCGCGAAAGACATAGTCTTCGAGGGGGTATAAAGGGCAACGTTGGACATGGAAAGTATTCTGAAACCAACCGCACAATGCTCTGAGTGTTGCCTATTGTGTTCAATTGGAAACGAGCCCTGAGATTGCCCCCGTGCCGGGACACCTTACAGAACTGCAGTCACTCTGCGCAATGCCGGTAGCCAGCTGACGGTCCAACCCTGAGCCATCCATCGCTTATTACAAGTCAATTGAGACGCAATAAGATGCCAGAGAAGACTAGAAGTACCGAACACGCGATAATTCTTGGGACCGACATCCGGAAAATGAAACCCATGCTCCTGCGTTGATGCAAATTTCGAAGGCCAGCACCTGCCTGCTAATAGATGCACGCGGACAGCGGCTCCTTTCATTTGTGGTCTGCAGATCTCTCTCAAATGCGGGTGACATATATTCTTTTATATTCCCAGACGGCAAGCTACTAACGACAGCTCTAGACATCCTTTTTCTTGCAACGGTTTCTCCACGTATGGCGTATCATGGACTCCATGCGTTCTCGAATCACAGAAACGCGAACTCGGGCTCTGGGTTGAGGATGAAGCTCAGCCTTTTGTTGAAAGACAGGTCGAATGCTGTCTGTATAAAACAGGCTGGCAAAGCCTTTCAAACCTTATCAAGAATAATTCGGAAAGGAACCATCGGTCCCGAAGCGTAAGACATTGGCTACGGTCTGGAGCCTACCCTATCGGCTTGATCAAGAAAGGCTGTCGGATATGAAGCCTTTCACTTGGCACCGGACTCCCCTAGACATTGTCTTTGGTCGCCGTGTATCCCCGCCTCATACGAGAAGACCGCCAACTGCTAGCCGCCGCAGGCAATCGCGCCGGTTGAGGCTTGGTTGCGGGGTGCGAAAGTTTGTTGAACGAGGTCTTTTTGGATATCGAGGACAGAGAGGAATGCCGCATTGTGTGGCTCCTGGAAAACAGTACTGGCCCCCCAAAGATAGATAAATATGCTCCAGCTCCCTCGTCACACGATAAAACAGATGATGATTCCCAATAGGTCTCCTATAAAATGACGTATAACCCGCCAAATATTTTCTAATCTTCGCAATAGGCAATGTATATATCATCCGTCTTCCAAGGCTCTTCGGGCAGTCTTGACTGTGAATCAGTGTCAAACGCAGATATTGCTTCCCTAACCGATGAATACCGAGGTGATCATGATGCCCTCATGTCCGTCTGGAGCATATCCCCAACGGAATAATTCGACAGAAATACAAAAAGACACGACAAGGAGCCAGGTGAATTCATCTTATTAGTCGCCTACCTTCGACGACGCCGCCTCATTTTCCGTGGCACAGAGACGATAGAGTCGGTTGTACCGAAGGCAACAATGTCGTCGAATGAAAGGATTGTGTCTCAATTCACTCACAAAGAAGCCGAAGAAAGTTAATAAATACTGAACACAGAACCAATCCAACGCCCACAACTTGATGCGGTAGTGCTCTTGTCTGGGATTGATGGAGTACTACATCGTGTCGATAGAAGCAGCATGCGAGGGCCGGCGGTGCCCCCAACGAAAGACTGGGAGAGACTACCTAGGAAATACCCTTCTCAATACCACTCCAGTCACTACCTCATTACTCTCCTCGCCCGCGTCACTCAAAGCTTTGGCATACCTTGCATCGCAGAAATCACAAAAGACCACATTAAACCGCAAAATCAGAGCAAGAAACCCTTCAACGGGCAATTCTACTATTGTACACACTCATACATTTGCTTTTATCCTCTCTCTTCTCATGCGAAATACTGCCTCCCTCTCCTACTCCTGCTCCAACAGCGCCTTCCTCAACTGCTCATTCAACGCCCCCTCCGCCATCCTCTCCGCGTCAACCGCCTCGTCAATCTCGCTCTCCAAGTCCTCCGCGAACAGGCCCAGATCCCGCTGCGCCTGCACCATCTCCTTGAGCGGCGCCGCATCGCCACCACCAACACCACCAGGAGCACCGCCGGCACCAGCCTCAGGGGCCGCCGCGTCGCTGCTGTTCGCGACGTAGATGCCCGCCTTGATCTGCTTCTCCGCCTCCTTTTCGTACGCCTCCTTGGTGCTCTTGATGTACTTCTGCACCGACGTCGGAACCTCCCACGAGACGTTGCCGTTGCTCGCGGCCTCGAGGCGGCGCTTCTGGCCCTGCTGGCCCGCGCGGCCGAGGACGCCGGCGATGACGGCGACGGAGCGGTAGCTATGTAACGTTGCAGTTAGCCATCATGTCCCCCGAACTTGCCATATCAACGACAATACGCAATGTGTGTCCCTTACCTGTCATCGTTCGCCGGGATCGTGTACGTAACCCAGTCCGGGTTCGCGTTCGAGTCGATGATGCCCACCGTCGGGATGTTCGCCAGCCCGCACTCGTACAGCATCGTGTAGTTCTCCATCGGGTTCAGCGACACCACCAGGTCCGGCAGCAGCGGCCGCGCCGTGCGCTCGTACCGCTCGAACCCCTTGAGCTTCTTGTCCTTGCCGTCCACCACGCGGATCTCCTTGCCGCGGTTGATCAGGTCCCGGTTCGTCACGTTCCCCGGCGTCCACTTCGTGAACAGGTGGCACCCGCCCGCCAGCTGCGCCGCCCGCGTCACAATCTCCATCTGGCCCTTGCGCGTGCCCACGAACAGAATCAGACCCCCGCGGTACGCCACCTCCTCCACCAGCCTCGCCGCCCTCCGCAGATGCGCCGCCGTGACCTCCAGACTAATCAGATGCACGCCCTGCCGCGCGCCGTAAATGTACCGCGCGTTCGCCGGGTTCCACATCGAGGTGTGGTGCCCCATGTGCGTCTGGCTCGCCATCAGCAGCTCGAGCGTGACGTCGCGCGGGCTCGGCGGGTTCTTGATCAGCTCCGAGGGCACGTAGGCCCGGCCGACCGACGAGCCGATGCCGTCCGTCGCCTTCTGCGCGGCCTTGAACTTTTTCCACTCGTCCGCCGTCCTGCGCAACGGCTTGATGGCCTCGCGGACGTGCGCGGGAACCCGGCCCTTGGAGGCTTCGCCAGCGGCCCGGAGCGCAGAGTGTACGGTGAAGGCCTCGAGCTGCTCGGGGGTGAACTCGCCGATGAGGGACTCGGTTTGGATGCCGCGGCGGCATGTCGAGACGATGGGTGCCGCGAGGGCTTTCCGGCCTGCGGGGGAGACGGGGGGAGTTAGTTTCGGGTGCAAATTGGGGCGTGGAAAAGAGATACACGGGAATCACATACCTTGCCGAGCGGCTATGCTCCTCACAATCATGACTGGATGGGGCAGCGTGGTGGTTTGGGGTGGTTGCTGCGGTCCGTCCTGCGTCAGAACAATTTTTGGAGCTTTCGGGAAGCTGGACGGAAGTCTCCGCCGCAGGGTGGGATGACGGATTAGGTAAGCGCACAGGGATGCGGCCGACTGCAGTTCAACCAGGTTCACTCGACTCGTCACCGAAGCACATGGTTTGACAATTCACGAATTCGCGGGGATGAAAAAAAAAATAATCTTGTCCAATCCAATGAGGTTTGCGGTGTATTAATTAACGTCGGGGTACTCAAGTCTAAAGACAATCATACTCGATACATATCTACAATGCATGCTCGCCAACGACCTTTCGTCAAGTCATGAATGGGATCCGCCCCTTCCATCTCTAGACACCCCTTACCTACTGGTAATGCGCGAGATGGTGAAGACTCCGACAATAACAACCGCCAACGTCACAATCGCACCGGGGAGCAGCAGCTCGTTGGGCACACCCTGGATGACCTGCTCAGGCTCGTGCGCCGCGGCCCTATGGCGGCGCGATCTCCTGGAGCGAGGAATGTCGTCATCCTCATCCTCCGCATCATCGTCCTCGTCGTCGTATCTCCTCCTGTGACGCAGGTCGGGCGTGGCGGAGATGGGGGGCGTCGGGAGGGCAATCGGCTCGGCAGTCAGACCAGCACCGACGGGAGGCTTCTCGGGGTCGTGCACGAACAGGTCGACCTTTTCCCTGCGGCCCTGGCGGGCGAGGAGAATAGACTCGAGCAGGTCGTTGTCCGTTGTGATGGAGACCTCGTCGCCCTCGTCATCGAGATAGCTGAGCGCAAACCCGCCAGAAATCCTGCCCTCATCAACGTCGGGGGCTCCGCCGATGATATCCACCTCGTGTCCGAGCTTGGAGATGACATTGGTCACCATGGCGCCGATGCCCTGAGAAGCAATGACCTGCAGGCGGTGCACGCGTCCAGACGGGGCCTTGAACTTGAAAGGGAAAGGCAGCTCAGCGGGAGACTGGTGGATCGGGCTGTGGCCGGTCATTTCGGACTGAGGCGGGGAATCGACACCGACGTGCGACGCCGAGTCGCCGGGAGCAACGCTGTCGCCGATGCGCTCACGGGTGAGGTCGGGAGACATGATGCGGGAACCGAGGTTCGTGTGGTGGGTGTGGCTACCCTCGCCGGACATCATGGATTCCGTGCCGTCGTCGAGAGAAAGCCAGAACTTGTTCCATGCGGGTCCTTCGCTGTCGGCGGTGGACATGGTGTTGATTTGCTCAAGTGTCGCATATGTCAGCTTGAGGACATCGACCATGCCGACGATCTCGCCGCCGTCGGAGGTCATGACGGGGAGGTTGAGGTAGTGGCCGTCTGCAACCTGTCAGTGACTGCGCAAACTTGGACTTGGCGGGGTTTGGGCTTTTCTTACCGTGCATCTTGCGCAGAGCTGCCTGGATGCTCATGTCCATGGGAGCAAAGTCGGGATGCGGCGTCATGACACGGACGACGCTGCAGGTGGCGGGGTCGAGACCGGGGGCGATGACACGAAGGACAACGTCCTTGCTGGTGAAGATACCGGTAATAGCTCCCTGGTCCTGGACGAGGACGGCCGTCGTGCGGTTCTCCTTCATCTGCTGAGCAGCCTCCTTGACCGAGGTGCGCACGCTGACGGTGGTCGGGGGACGTCCGTCGAGGACAGACTCGAGGGTCGGGCCAGACATCTTGTGGCGGAGAGCCTCGACGTACTGGATGATCTGCTGGGGCTGGCTGGTGCCGAGCTCGGACTGCACACCCTCGAGGGCGTCGTACAGCCTCCTCGAGGAGGAGTAGGCGCGCTCCAGCTTCTCCATGGCATCGTAGAAGCACTTTGTGATGTCGAGAATACCCGAAATGTCCTGGTTCTCGTCCATGACGGGCAAGTGACGGAAACCCTTGCGGACCATGAGGTCGAGGGCGTCGGTGGCGCTGGTATCGGTGCGGGCGCAGAGGGGGTTCTTGGTCATGATCTCGGCGATGGTGATGTGGTTCGGCTTCTGGCCGGCGCCGACGACGCGGAAGGCGAGATCCTTGGCGGTGAAGATACCGGCGATGCGGTCGTCATCGTCGGTGACGAGCACGCAGTCCTCGCGCTTCGCGGCCATCAACTGGGCGGCCTCGGCGACGGTGGTTGCGGGCTTGATCTGGAGGGCAGGACTCGGCTTCAGGGCGAGGACGGTGCCGGGCGGGGCCTTGCGCGAGTGGCGGGCTCGGCTCGTGAGGTGCTTCTTCTTGGAGAGATCGCTCTCCATCTTCTTGCGGATGGCCTTGACGTAGTAGTCAGTATCCATTCTGTTCAACAGCCTGGCTCGTTCGAGCTCCTGGTAGGTGAGGTTCCCCATTGCGTCTCTCTCTCTCCGTTGTGCGCCTGTCCGAGGAGGTCGAGGCGAGGGAGCGGAGCGAGGCTCGACAATGACGGACATGGAGAGAGGAACGGCGGTGCAGGAGCAGGCAGGGCAGGAGTGTGTCTGGTTTTGCTATGCAATGCTGTGCAATGCAATGCGAAAGAGATGTAGATATCATGTCCGGGGTAAGGGTAAGGAAGGTATCGGCAGGGTGTCTACTAACCTCATCTCTCTTGGACTGTTTTTGACGACTGGCACTGACGCCCGCTCCACTGACTTCGCTCTGGGTAGGCTGGGTATCGAGGACGGGGCGCGGGATGCCAGAGGAGGCGGGATGCTGGGCAGCGGCGGCGGCATGGCTCCCATGAGGAGCGGCAGAGCCGGAGGGGCTGTTGTTGAAGGGGATGCCTCCACGAGCCTGGCCGCGATTGGGCGTTCCTCTAAGGGTGTTGCCTGACATCGCATGAACTTGCTAGATTGCGAGCTGATGAGGGTTGATGCGCGGTCCCTATTTGTGTGTGTGCGTGGTGGGTGTGGGTGCCGAGGACAGCCGGAGTTGGGGTTTTA
>JABGMY010004757.1:0-20882 GCA_014705525.1 Colletotrichum sp. HC292
GACCATGAGGAGTTGGGGCGAGTTGAATGCGCCTGAGCTCACGATGACCTCCTTCTTCGCGGAGACCTCGTAGACGATGCCGGTGGGGTGGTCCATGAACGCGACCCCCGTGGCCTTGGGTTTCGCTCCCGTGGTGTCGAAGTTGATCTTCCACACGGGGGCGAAGTACAGCACGTCGAGGTTCTTGCGGCCGATGGCCTGCTTCAGGTACGAGTCGTAGCTCGAGCTGCGGTGGAACTTGCTGTCCAGGTGACCCGTCCCTTGCTTCACGCCGGTGCTATTCCCCGTGTTATAGTCCTTGACAATCGGAATCTGCAGCGCCTCCGCCGCGGCCTCGATGAAGCCAACCCCCGACGGCGGGACGTACCCCTGGAAGCCGAGCTGCAGCGGCCCATCCGCGTACGCGGCGGGGTCCCAGGTCTTGTAGCTCACATCGAACCCCTTGGCGGCGTGGTCGTCGGGCGGGTTGAAGGAGGTGCCGCGGACGAAGAGCGGGTAGACGTCGGCCCAGCCCCAGCCGGGGTTGCCGACGCGGACCCAGTCGTCGTAGACGGAGGCGCTGCCGCGGCCGTAGTAGAAGCCGTTGGTCACAGAGGAGCCGCCGAGGCAGCGGCCGCGGTGGTAGCGCAGGATGCGGCCGTCGAGGTGTTCCTGGGGCGTGGTGTAGAAGGACCAGTCGATGGCGGTGCCGCCGAGGAACTGGTTGCCGCCGGGGGCCTTATATGCGGAGACGACGTCCGGGTTCGGCCCCGCTTCGAGGACGAGGACCCGGTTTTTGCCGGATTCGCTCAGCCGGTTGGCGAGCACGAGGCCGGCGGTGCCGCCTGGGGGTGGTTGTGGTGCAGGTTAGCCTTTAGACTTTTATGCGGCTTCGATTGTGATATGATTTTTGTTTGTTTATTTTGGGTTTCTTGGTATTTTCTTGACACGAGGGATGGGACGAGGAACATGTGAGGTGCGAGAGCGAGACCGACGGGGGGTGATGTGATGTCACGTACCTCCTGCGATGATGAAGTCGTACTCATCCTGGATTGTTTCGCGGTCGATGCCTTTAAGCGGTGCTGCGGCTGTGTATGTGACGAGCAGCGCGAGTGCGCTCTGCAGCGTGACTTGGTACTTCATCGTTGTGACTGCTCAGCTTGGTCGAGGTGTCCTGCGCGATGGACTGGGCGCGACCTGTGAAGTTGGGAGGCCGCCGAAAGAAATGAAGGAAGTCGGGGTGAAGCAGTTGATCTGTCGACTGACAAGTCTCGATGACCCTCTTCCTGGATCCCACAATCAGGAAAAAGGGGGCTTCTACGGATGATATACTCCTGGGAATCATCACCACCACCACCATCCTCACCCCTCAATCTGTGAACCGTTGAGACCTCATTCTTGGTTGGACGACTGTTCCCCCAAGACAAGAAAGCCCGAATGAACGCCTTTCCAGTTTGCGCAATGGCCTGCGTCATCGTACTTTTGCGCGTCAGCCCCGGGCGAAAGCGAAGCGTGCCGTCGGCGTGCTTGGCGAAAGGACGAAATGTGTTGTTGTTTTGGTCTCGGCGCATTCAATAGCTGGGAAGGAAAATCTGGGGGAGCAGGGGGTTGGAGGAGAGTTGGGGCAGACAGCTGCAGCGGCATCTGGGGAACCTTTGAGTGTTAAAGGACATGCTTCCAACTCTGCTTGCCACTAACATTGATGCGGTAGATGAGATGTCAGCTTGACAGCACCAAGAGACCGAATCGAGAGCTTTCGCGGCTCAGCAAGACCCAAACCCCAACTTTCTGCAGATCATCTCAAAAGGCATCAGCGGGGAAGAATTGTGGCACAGCAGCCCTCTAGTAGAACACAATTGAGACAGGCCACACTCAACCAGCTGCCTACATTATGCGCGGTAGCGAAGGATCGAGACCGACGTATGTCAAGACATTCCGCCGACTGGGATTCCCGTCTAGCGCAGCGTCCGCGTGCCGGTGCTGCCGCGGTTGGCAGTTGGCTGTTCCCGTCCCGCGAAAAAGGTTCTGGCGGACATTGTCGAAAGTTCAGCGAAAGCAAGCAAGCCACCTATAATGAGTAGCTTAAATTAAGGTCTCTTGTCGTCCAAATGCCGGCGAGAATGACTTGCTGCTTCCCTTCTTGGCAGTTTACCGGTGGAATTCGTCCCTCCTGGGTCCCTTGGGAGGTAAGATACGGGACTTGGCAAGAGAGAGCCAAGATGCGTGCTGGAAGGATAAAGGGCCGATGCGAAGCTCCCAGACTTTTGCCCGGCGTATTGTGTACGACCAGTTTTCTGCCTCCCCCGCAGAAACCCCAAGCCGCTGCCGAGCCTCCAGAGGAGAGGATCGGTGTGAGATTAGGGTGTCACGGGAGCGGTGATCAGGAACATGCCCATTGTGAAGAGCCCGTCTTCCCGGTTCGATGCCGCGTTTATTTGCAGAATAGGCTGACTGAAGGCAAATGACATTTGTGTTTAACCTTGTTTTCTAAGGGATGCGACCGTATTTTCGGCTTGCTCTCAAATTCGAACAAGTCTCACCGTCTACCGAGCTGGCCGCGGAAGGTACGTAGAGGATCGCGCTGGCGGCTTGGCCATGCGGGCTGCGGCGCCTCGTTGATCGGCATCTATTCCGCCTTGGGCAACTTGAAGTCGCCTGTTCGATATAATGGTGAGCTTGCTGTCTCACATAATCCTGCTCTTGTGCAGATTGAAAGCTTGGAATAGTGAGACTGGGAAGTCATAGCAGCGCTTAATTTTTATTGCCCAAGTGAAGTGACTGGGGGAAGTGACAACGGCCATGCGATGGCAAAATATCAATATCAGGTGTATCATGCAGCAGGCGCAGGGTCAAATTGACGGGGGTTGACGCCTCGTGTTAGCATCTAGCATTGTCTGCCTCGCCACGTGCCCAGATGTCGCATCGCTCGCCACGGCCCGTCTTAGAAAACTTGGTGAAAGATACGCGGGGCTCACTCAAGGGCTTTACTACTCGAGAATGATGTGCACAAATTGCTCAGGGGTTTTCCCAAGCCCTTATTGGATTGATTGGAAAGATTGTTAACGGCCTTGTTGCTAGAAGCCGTGAGACTAGAACGTGCTGTGACGTTCGGATATGATGCCGAAAATGTAACTCTCGTGTACTGAGCCAGCCATAAACCAAGGGTAAAGTCAAAAAGAAATAGTAAAGAGTGTTTGGAGTCATCTTCCCTCCCAAGGTTTTCCTTCTCCATCCGTGATCAAACCCTTCATAGACGTTCCATCAATCTATTCCTTTTAAACAAATTCTCTCCATACAACAATGACCCCAGCTTCCAGAAACTTCCCTGCTATCCAATATCTGCGTGGCCGGGAATTAGTGAGGAGAGACTCCTCGAGATAACGTTGCAAATCATACCTTGTAGACCGTTGGCTGTCTCTGTGCCCTATTTGGTCACATAACCTGCTATGGCCAAGCGAATTAGGTCTTCTCGATCAACCTCGCGGGTGCCGCCCACTATCCTATAGATCCGGCCCTCCACGGAAGACCTCAATTATCGCAGAGCTGGGAGGTCTAAACCCCAGCCAGTATGCGAAGTTGATCCGTCCGGCATGCCCCCGGCGTCCCTCGCACGAGTGCATCTGAGGTTCCAAGAGTAAGTCCCCATAGGGAGCCGAAAGAGCAGCGCATGACTCCACCATCGAGATTCAAACGACCCCTCGCGGAATATCTGATCTCAGCGGCTAGCGAGGTCAAATGCTCAGCAGGGCGCCGCCAACCAAGTTGGTAGAGTAGCAACACTGTTTCCCCCGGCTCCATATGTAGACCCCCTCCCGAGACTTCGGACGCAGCCACGCGAGGGACCCCGGGAGCTGACCGAATAGAGCACTGTTAAGGGTCATCTTGATTACTGATTCGGTATGGGGTTTGGAGGGAGTTTGCAACGTTACCGGAAGATGGATGATATCCAGGTGCTCAATCACCTCCTCAGCAGCTTCGAGCCCGCCGTCCTTGAAGACGGCGCCGATGACTGCCTCCAAGGTGTCGGCTTTGGTGCGTTGGGACACCATCCCCTGCTGGGACGGATTCCTGACGATGCATCGAGTCAAACCAACAGTGTCGCAAAGCCTAGCTAGACGCTCGTTGTTCGCGTAGGATTGGAGACGGGCGTTGATGTAGCCTGTTCCGGCAGTCAGAATGAAAGCCTGGAACCTTTCTCCTTGTACTTGAATGACAGTTTCTGTGAGGAAATACCAATGCTAATATTACCATCGACTGCCATCGTGACAATGACCATTGATATGATCCTGTCGCCGAGTCCCGCAAGCTGCTTGTTGCCCTCACGCAAACTGCGGGTGCCCACTCTTGTCACCGGAGACCCTGCTGCCTGGAGCGCTTCCCAAAGCCAGCGAGGGTCTTTGAAGTCGTACCCGAGGATCTCCTCGGCATCAGACATCTTCTGGTCAGCTTGTAGAGGGTTCATTGTCGTTGAACGGCGGCAGATTAGTATTGAGAGCAAAATATGGACAGCTTGATAGTTTTGGTAGATGACAATTACCAGGCTGTTTGAGAATTTCCGGGGCTTTGAGGGGATTTTATCGAACCCCTCTCGAATAATCGTCATAGTCCAGCCACCAAGCTGACCACTGACTATACGACAGACGTTTTCTTTTCTTTTTCTAAGACCTGCATAGCTAGCCAGCCACAAACTTCAATGCTTCATTGACAATTACTATGACAAGCCTGCACGCACAGGTTCCTGGTTGATGATTGTAAACAACCTTTTTGAGTCAGAGCCTTGCAGCCTTTACAAGAGATCAAAAGCAGGCTTAGGCCTTTTGCCTTTTCAAGAGCTTCGCCCAGGTCAACCTTCTTGTTACTAACCTGGAACAAGCTCCACTCTGGTCTCCTATTTAAACGTGGACATAAAAGATAGCAACAAGTCCCCGGCATGTTTTGATAGGTATGTTGCAACCAGCGTGACCCAAAGACTTCGGTCAGTTTTGTTTCCCTGTCAAGGAGTGTAAGATTAGATGGTGGTTCTTGCTTAGCTAAATATTTCAGTTATTCCCTAAGTATGCTGAGATGGCCTCCTTGGGAGAACAAAAGTTCTTTTCACATTCAGTTTAAGTGCGTAGGCCCACTATGCGTCAACATCTGAGCCACTGCGAGGCTTCAACATTGATAAAAATGACAGGGGTAGGGTTGGTTCGAGAGGGGTAAGCTGATATGAGGGTCGCATTTCAGCCGAGCTCGCCAGCCAATCTTCGACTCTTCAACCATTCTCATGCCGCTCCATTTGATACATTGCGTCTGTGAACCAGCAGAAGTTCGAACTCAACCATGTCTGCAGTTGAGCATTACTCGTTCTACGACGGCCTGCCCGAAGGGAAATGGACTCGCATCTTACTGCTTGAGCCAGGGGCTTTCGAAGACCCTGTCAGCTGCTCGTTGTACCTTACACCGTTTCAATCTGCAGGTAAGACATTGCAGTTGTAAGAAATCAAAACGAATGATACTTAACTAGAATCAAGAATATGAGGCGATATCCTATGTTTGGGGGAGCACGCAAGATACCGGCTCCATAGTCTGCGAGGGTCTTGAGATTGATGTGACGGCAAACCTCGTCCAATCTCTGCGCCAAGTCAGATATACAGACCGCCCGCGACATCTATGGGTTGATGCGCTCTGCATCAACCAGCGCGATCTCCACGAAAAGGCATTTCACGTGAACATGATGGGGGAGATATACTCGCATGCCTGGCGGGTCATCATCTGTCTCGGAGACGACGGACACAATGGCGGGGCTGCGCGAATTGCCTTCGACGTGATCCGAGACTACAATAATCTTGCCGCAAAGTATATGACGGAATCTCGAATAGCCGACGGCAGTGTCTGGAAGCCAGCAGATGACGAGGGAGGATATTGTCTCATCACTGGCGAGCGGCTACTCCCTGCTGTTCAGATCTTCAAGAAGCCCTGGTTCGGGCGGGTCTGGGTCCTACAGGAAGTCGGGCTTGCTAGAGAGGTACTTCTGGCGTACGGTAACTCTACCATTAACTTTACGGAGATCATGGACTTCGCCCAGACGTGGGCGCAAACGGGCAACGATTTCCCAGGCGTTTGTTACAGTTCCGGCTATGTGTCCGGACTCTTCAACCACATCTGGGCGACGTATGCCGGGAGCGTTGATCGGTCGTGGTATCGATCTTCCTTTATCCTCACAACCTCCGCGCGACAGGTGATGCGTAAAAACATGCCGGAGTTCCAGGACGTCCTATTCAAAGCCAGGCAAATACAGAAGGCGACATATCCAAGAGACTTTGTCTACGCATTTCTTGGACACCCTCTTGCAAGATCGGACGATGGAGAACTCTTGGTGGAGGCAGACTACGAGAGGACCATGTCGGAGCTAAGACTCCTTCTTTTCTCGAGCCTCAGCGAACGATCTCTTCGGTTTCTTGGCTTGACATGGCACAAGGCTCCTACAGATCTCTCGAAGGGACCGTCCTGGTGTCCCTATCTAGATGCCCGTCGACCCTGGACGATGAACGGAAGATACGATGCAAGCAGGGGCGAGAGCCTATTAACTCAGGCAACGAATATTCAACCTCGAGTGATTGATTCTTGCCTTCAGACGTCTGTCTATATTATCGACACGATCTTCCTCTGCGGCAAAATAGCCGGAGGAGAGCCGTCCCTGGACGGCAGTGCGCAAGTTGAGGATGCAGATGCTCACAGGATGGCTACAGAAGCAGCACTTTTCAACGGGCCCAGCCTCGCGGAAGAATACTGGGCTCTGCTAGAGGCCACAGAGAAGAGTCATGACCTCACCTATGCGGATAAGGCTCTCGCGTTCGCCAGCACCCTTTTACACGCATGCGACGCGGATGAAAAGGACCCTGCATCGATTGCCAGGAGCTTCAGCGACTTTTGTAAAGAACACTGTCCCACAATCCAGGATCGCCTTATAAAGCACGAGTGGCTCAACCAGTGGGTGTCGGCCAAGACTCACTTCATACCGTTCGTACCACGCACAGCGAGTAGCATAAAAGGCGAGAGGTTCTTCACCACGAGGAAGGGGTATTGGTATGTGCGAAAATTTCTTGCTTCCAGAAGCATTCTCTTGCTAAAACATTCTAGTGGAACAAGTACCCCCCTGGCCAGGCCCGGCGATTTGATATGCATCATTCCATCTGTCCAGACGCCCCTGGTGATAAGACCCGTTGAAGAAAGAGACGGAGTATTCCATATTATTGGCTCATCCTATGTATGTGGAATGATGTATGGTGAGGTTTTCAAGACGCCAGAGCCAGGTCATAGCTTACCGGAAGTATCGATTGCTCAGTTTGTGTGACGAACCTCAGAACGCCAAAGAAGAACAGTGTCGGATTTACCAAGCTCTTATGTCGTCAACTTTGCAGTACAGAATAGTGCTGAGTTATGAGTGAAAATTCGATATTTATTTGCGTGTATCTTTGCTACAAGCCGTGTGTTACTGCTACGGACTAAATCTTTATGAAGGCTTACTGTCCTGGCCTTGATGCTCTCCAACAACTCAAGCTTGTTATTGACTTTTACAGAGAAACGACCTTCTCGGAGCTGACATTCTCCTTGCCCTCCAAGCTGTCCGTCAACTCAATACCCGAAGCCTTAGCGCAGACCTCAGGCGACGCCTCTGAATCCCCGGCCGTAGGACTTCCATACTTCTCAAGGGTATGCATGTCAAGCTGTAGTGCAAAATGTCAGCGACCCGTTCTCCCACTTAACACGATAGGGTGCCGTGACTTACCTTCCGAACGACAAAGACGTAACCCAGCATGATAAAGCAGCAAATGATCATAACAATGCCACCCTTCTTCCAGTACGGGGCTTCATCAGCCGCATAGAACACAATACCCCAGAACGTATACAAAGTCAAGGAGAGGACGTTCATGCAGTAGACCGTAACACTTCGGACCGCGTCGTCACCAGTGCGCTGAAGAATGATGCTTGCCCAGCCAAAGATCAATGGGTTGACCATATACGCCGTGCCGGACAGGTAGAAGGCGAAGAATGTTCCTGCGAAGGGAAGAGTTGGGACCAGGAGCATAATGGCGCAGATAAGCTGCAAGAAGATAGCCAACACGGCCATGGGGACACGGGTACCGGTAGCGTCCATGTGCCAAGCGGCTAACATATTAGACATGATACCGACAGCCTGCACACCGAGAGGGTAGGTGTTGATTTGGCTTTGAGTGAAGTGCGAAGACTGGTACTTCAGCCAGATGAGGAAGTTGTTCTGAACGGCGTAGGCCTCAAGGGTAGCGCAGACGGGAGACCAGAACACCAAGATCCAACTATGGTAAATGTTAGAGAGTATTATAAAGCACGAAAGGGGAAAAGGAAGACGTACAACATCGGCTGCAGAAACAAGCGCTTCATGAGGGAAAAGGGGTTGATGCTGTGCCCTCCTTCCTTAATGGGTGGCAGGCGAGCAACGGCCATTTTCTTCTCGGACTCACTCAGGTACCTCGCCTTAGTGTTCTCCGGGATATCAGGGAAGAAGAAGAAACCGAAGAAGGCAATGGGAAGCGTGATGATGCCATCTAGGAGATTATCAGTATAAGTATCTCGCTGAAGTAACAGGCTTTGCTTACCAATGAGGAAAACCCACTGCCAGCCACCAAGACCGCCAAGTCCTCCCATGCCCTTGTAGATGGCCGCCATCATGACGCCAGCAAACATGGTGCCGACCTGACCGGAGGCTGTGAAGATGGCCGTGCGCTTGGAGATCTCCTTTGGCTTGTACCAAGAGCCGATGATGTAGATTGTTCCCGCGTACGTGCTTGCCTCGGCAAGGCCAAGAAAGAAACGGACGACACAAAGCTGGGTGACTGTCTTACATGCTGCACTGATCATCTATTCGTTGGATCAGTACCTGTTTTTGCCAAGCAGCTATCAACCATGTACAACTTACTGTCAGAGCAGCCCAAACGACGACCATGGACGGAAGCCAGATGCGGGGCTTAATCTTTTGAATAATCAATCCATGAGGGATCTGGCCAATTGCCATTCTGTGCAATTCTGTCAGCATGGCCTGACGATGAGGTAGTACTGTAGCCGACTGACCCTGCAGTCGTAACAGAAAGGACCGTGTTGTAGTCATGGCCCTTCATGTTCAGGGCCTCACGAAGACCAGCGACCTGTGGATTGGCTGTTAGTCTCAAATCGTACATAGTGGGGCCAGAGAACTTACATATGCATTGGCAAAGGCAGCACGGTCTTCAGAGTCGGCGAGGTAAGCAATACTGTACAATGAAATTGGTCATGAGTGAATAAGGTGGTTCTTACCGAGGAAGTTGAAGAAGTAACTCAAACAGCAGTAAGTCTGCACGTGAACGTGGTCAGTTGGGGGCCCTGCTTCATCGACCAAATGCGGTGACATACAAGGATAAAGAAGTCTAATGTCACTGTCAGCTTCAGTCTGTAATGTCATTCGCCAGCATTGCCTACCAATCTTCTGCACGAGCTTCCTTTCTTCCCTACTCTTTGCTTCATCACCCAGGAAGAAGACTGCGGCGTCTTAGTCAGTACTAATCTGGGCTTTGGTTCTTGAATACAACTCTACCTCGGATTTTCTCCCCGACGGAACTCTTTTCAGCTGACATCTTCACAACTGTCTACACGGATTGGCGAATGGTTGTGAAAGATGGATGGCCAATTTTGCAGCACAGCAGGGAGGCAGAAGTATATCAAACAGCAACGGCACAATCTAATCCATCCCATAAGATTATCTCCGAATCAGATAAAACTTTTCCATTCCACCCACCAGGCTTCCTGCTGCGGGGACCTCCCTGGGATCCCTGCCTAGTGGCGCATATATTCACAGTGAAGATCCGAGCTTCTTGGAGCTCGTGTCGTAGCTGACATATTGTGACAAATGGTTCTGACTGGGCGACACAGCCAAGACGCTTAGGGAGCGTTACCTCAAAGCATACCGAAGGTGTCAAGCGAAGCTGTCTGGCCCGCCATACGGCTCCCCTTTTGGCAGGTTAAGTGTAAGCGAACTCCACTGATGGGCAGGGAGATGGCGTTTGTGAAAAATGAGACCGGCCCAGGCTCGAGTCATACGCGGACACGAGGAAAGAGAGACCTGAGTTCGGGAATTCTCTCCGACGGGGTGACGAATGAGCAGGAGGCCCAAGACTCGTCTAGTGATGTTCTTGGGTTTATCATTATCAATCTTTTATCTGAAAAAGGGTCAAATTGTTTTGCGCTTTTTATCAGATAAAATCTGACAATCAAGGTACGGTCGAGTCGTCGACCGGGCCGGTGTCACGGCTTGAAGCTGGGGGAGGTGTTGGACTTTGCGTTAAGCTTTAGCATATTTTAGCCCATCCCCACCGGTTTGAACTTAAAGTCGTCCCGAGAACCGCCCCCACAGTATCCAGGCTCCCGGTTTGGCTCCGGAGTCTGGGGCGTCGAGGGTTCTTGAGTCGAGTGAACCTGCCTCATGGACCGAAGCCGCAACTATGCTCAAACTCGCCTTCAAAGCCAAAGTTTTCATCAATTGCCACGAAGCAAACCAACTTGTGAGACATGAGACATGACGCTGACGATAGCGAGAATCAACTGGTACAGGGCAGGAATGACTATTGCCCCGATGATGCAGGGGCTCAAGAGACAATCGTACCAATCGTGCAAGTGAACAGACGAGCTCCGATGTAGCCGAGCATCCACGCTTCGGTGCTCGGTATTAAGACCCGCAGCCAACTTCAATCTTTTGGCTTTTAGTCATGAACAAGACTCGTGTTTTTGGTCGCGAAAACAGAAATCTCACAAACAGCTGCCCACGTGCTATCTGGGAAGTCCATATCAATCTAGCGTTTCTCAGTGCACCACTTAGGTGTGGACTAGGTTGAAACCTGCCACTTGTTGTGTCGCGAACTACCTACTTCCTTGATACCGGATGACTGCTTAGTCATGCACATGACTGTAACGAGAAATCGTTGGCATGCAACTATTTGAGAAGTCCTGCTTGATGCATACGTAGCCAAATATGCGCTTAAGCTGATTAGTCCGGAACCGAGAAACTTTCGGTTGTTTCTAAGCCATGGACCTAGCAGTAGGTAGATGCATGAGTTCATCCAGGGCATGTGTGTCCGTGGTCGTGTTTCCATCAATTGTCCAAGATGATTTCTTCATCTGAGAGTACGCGAAAACCCTTGAGACGAATGCCTCAGTCCCGCAACAAAGCTTGCATCCTGTCACAAGAGTGTGTATGAGGCAGTCAACATTGAGGATAATTGAATGAGCGTATATATTTATCAATCCATGATGATGATGATGGTGATGATAAAAAGAAGGAAAAGTCGGTGTGTTCTCGCTGGAATCCGACATCGGAATATTCGGAGATATAGGTGTTATATGCATACTCTGGATATGCAATCCTTGTGCCTGACATATCCATATTTGGATAGCCTTATCTGACACATCCCATGCCAGAAACAAAAGGTTGACTCTTGGGGATCTCGTCGCGGACTTAGTATTGACCCCGCAACTAGGTACGGTGCCGAGCGAGTGACGATGACACTCCTTGCCAAAGGTGCCAGAAAAGAGGCATTCAGTGCCATTTCAGCAAGATCCCTCAATATTGGAAACCAAGCGGCAATGAAGCTCTCCAGTATGGCCTTGTTTGCTCTCGTTCTTTACCCCTGTTAACGTCTTGATCCAGGATGACGGTGGCCGAAGACCTTGAGACGCTACGCGATGCAATCAACAACATCTTGGCGAACAGAAAACAACAGACACTTGGGCCTCTCAAGACGAGACCGGTCTTCCCGCAGACGGAACGGAGCCCAAGTCCCTCGGCATCCGTGGCATCTGACCAACTTTCACAGAGTGGCGGTCATTTAACGGGCGACTCGTTGAGCATCCGGACTCAAGAAGACAGAGCGTCGGTAGAACCTTTGACCCAGATACCCATCAAGTCTCTGTATGAGATCACGCGGCTCGAATCGTTGCGTTCTCGTCAAGTATCACCGTCGTCAACGAATAAGAGAACACCGGCTGGCGTGAACGAACCTCGCGATCTTGTCACAGACGGCAAGATCAATCTTATTGATGCCAAACGCCTTGTTCAGAAGTTCCTGGACCAAACAGACCATTATCTCTATGGCGTCACGACGATATATAGAGACCTGGATGGCATTCGCAATGCGTCGCCGCTGCTATTCACAGCCATTTGCACCGTATCAGCTCTCCATGAGCCCCAAGGTGAATCACTATACCGCACCTGCAGCCTAGAGCTTCGAAACCTTGTTACCAACTTCGTCTTTGCCCCGCAAGTCAGCATGGGCGACTTCCAGGGACTTCGTATCGCCTCATTCTGGTTGAGCGACATGGCGTGGTCAGTCTCCGGCCTGGCCATCCGCCGAGCTATGGAGTTCCAGCTTGGGAAGGCATTCGACTTCGTCATTGGCGCCACCACTATTCAGAAAGTCTCTCCTCACAGGTTTCAGCTTGGAAGCCGGGAAGAGGCACAAGAGTGCTTGAGAGTCTGGTATCTTTACTACATCTGCGACCGACACCTCTCGATTCTCTACGGTAGACCCTCAAGTTTTGGTGACCAAATTTCAGTGAACAAGTGGGAAACCTACCTGAACGCAGTCCCGGAGAACAGCACCGACGTACGGCTGGCAAGTCAGATCGAGATGATTCTCATACTGGACAAAGTCACCGGAATCTTTGGTAAAACGTGGAGGTTTGCATCCCGGGGAACTTTCACACCCAGCTACAGGGGTTTAATCGTCAACTTGACCAGTGGATTATGGCCTGGACAGGCCGATATCGTGAGTTATCTTCTCGCAACTCTGCTTGTGATGAACGGGCTCTGACAACGTCAACAGGACCGCATGAGAGGATAGGCAACTTTCCGCTGAAGGCGCTTACACTCCACTACCACTTTGCGAAGCTCTTCGTATCTTCTCACGTTTTCCGCGGCCGATCGTCTTATGGTGGCGGTGAACCGGCTCCCCCGGAGTACTCCGACATCGCCCAAGTCGCCGTGAGCAGTGCCAGCGCGATTGTGGAGCTTATCATACACGACGTCGACATTCGAGCTGCTTTCGTGGGGATGTCTCACTACTGCCACACCATGATTGCATACGCCTGTTCCTTTTTGCTTCAGCTTGCGACGAGTCAGCATGACAAAAGCTTGAATGCAGAGGCAACCTTTGGTGCGATTCGAAAAGTGTCAGACTTCTGCCAGAATGCTCAGTGTACGAGCTATCATCTCGTACACTGGATGGGAGCAGGTCTGAGAGACCTCGCTGCAAAGTGTGAAAATGCTTTAGCAAATCAGCCGACTGTTCCCAAAGCTCGTGTTGGAGTCCCTGCCGAGGGAGCGTTGCTACAGGCCGATATATCTATGCAGCAGGCACACGAAGAGCTGGAGACGAGTCTAGGCATGTCCATCGAGCCTGGAAATGCCTGGGATGCAGCAAGAGGTGATGCGAGCTTCCAGTGGGGAATCGGGCCAATCGATGCGTCTCTAGGTAACATGAGCTCAGGCTTCATCAATCCGACGTTTGACCCGAACATGGGATCTGAAGGTCCTGACGCAGGATGGGAATCATTATTGCCAACATTTGATCTTGAACACATGGGGTTTGGGTTACTGTGATTCTTGTAATCCATAGGTCTAGCTTATAATGACAAAAACATTCCTTCACTGCTATCTTAAGCTCGGACATCATCCTCTGCAGTCTTGATCCACGAAATGGAGTCTTTCAGATACGTCGACGCCCGAAGGTCACCAGAACGAGCATGAGCTTCGAAATTCTCGGCCCGAGCAGCGCGACCGCATAGCCGTCCCAGCTCACCACTGGCTTTCTCACTTACGACCTCTTGATAAGTGCATGTCTTGAGGTACTTGCCAACCCAAAGGCCGCCACTGTAGCGAGCACCCTTTCTAGTTGGCAAAACATGGTTCGTTCCAATACACTACAAAGTCATTAGTATTTGGATCAAACGAGATGGATGCTGACTTACCTTGTCACCGTAGCTGACACATGTCTTCTCACCCAAGAAGAGGGCGCCGTATTGTTTCATCTTTTGCAGGGCTTCTTGAGGCTCTCGTGTGAGTATCTGGACATGTTCCGAAGCAAAGGTATCGGCGACCTTATAAGCCTCATCTGTCACGGGCTAGAGCCCGGCCGGGATCTCCGGCTTTGCCGGAGCAGTTACCGAGATCCGGCTCCGCCGGATCCACTATTCTACCGTGGCACACCGCCTAGCCCGACCACGTATCTCTGTAGCTAGGCGCCCACTCTTGTAAAGTCCTTCTCCTCTTCAGCTTAGAATAGTCAATCGACGGCACCTCTACGTTGAACAAGCCTAGGGGCCAGCCCCTTACATCATCCAAGTCATCGACGACAATCACCTCCCCATAGTCTTTCCAGCTGACAGCAGCAATGCCCTTGGTTGATAGATGCTCCAGGCATGCATCAACGTAACGGATAGTCTTCTCTGCTACGTCCTGAGAAGATGTGATGAGAATCGCCGGCGTGTCGGGACCATGCTCGGCTTGAGAGACCAAGTCTGTCGCAACAGTCATTGGGTCCGCGTACTCGTCCGCGACAATGAGAATCTCAGTTGGGCCTGCCACAAGATCGATGCCAACCTCGCCATACAACTGACGCTTGGCTTCAGCAACGAATGCGTTACCAGGACCGGCGATGAAGTCGACCTTCGCTATGGTCTCGGTCCCCAAGGCCATGGCCGCGACAGCCTGAACACCACCGAGAATGAAAATTTCATCACAGCCGGCAAGATGCATCGCTGCAACTGTGGCGCTGGGAATCTGTCCAGCGATGGGAGGGGTGCAGTCGATCACTCGGGGGACGCCCGCAACCTTCGCAGTGAGAATGGTCATGTGTGCCGAGGCCAAAAGGGGGTAACGGCCGCCCGGTATATAGGCGCCAACTGTTTCGATAGGGATGTTCTTTTGTCCAAGAAAGACGCCCGTCTCGCTTTCGATCTCAAAGTCCCGTATGCTGTCTCTCTGTGCCTGTGCAAATCTCCTCACATTCTGCTGGACCGTCTTGATGTCTGTGATGGTCTGAGGGTCGACTTTTGCAATGATGTCCTGGATTTGCTCCGATGACAGCTTGAACGACTTGGCCTCCCACTTATCAAACTTCTGGCTGTATGAGCGGACAGCAGCGTCGCCTTTGGCCGAGATGTCGTCGATGACCCCTCGAACAACTTTGGGAACGTCTACCGACGGAGCTGGGGCAGTGCCATTTGAAGCTGCAGCACTGGGCTTCTTGATATGTCTCGGAGCCATTTTTATATAAGTTAAGTCCGCAATGATAATGAAATGATACTTATTGGACACGAAGGCAGACAATGTTGTTGGAAAGGGAAGGGCGGGGGGTAAATACGATGCACTTGATCGAGCAGGATATGAGTTTGTTTTGTATTGTAGCAATGCTCTACAGGAAGCAAGAACATTGCATTTCAAATTGTAGAACTTTCCGCTATCGGATTCATAAGTCCCGATGAGCCGGAATTTGATCCGGGAGTTCAGCGAAGGACGGCTTTGCCGCCAATGTTTGTGAAGTGACCAATAGGCCGGCGAAGTTCTCCGCAGTGTTCGGGTTGTGGGGTTTGTGCGAGTCGGTGAATTTCGCCGAGTTCAGTCCCAGCCAAGGTCTGAGTCGCCGAAATTCCCCGACCCGTCGGCATGCGATAAAACAGACATTGAGAGAGTTCAGATCCATGAGGTTATTTGTGGATACTTGCATTGAATTGCTCTATGTTAGATGTCCTGCTTACCCCAAAATGCAGCATGTGTGGTAAGCAGTTCAGTCAGGTCAACGTGGGTTTGCAAACTCTGTCTGACGAAACATACAATCCCTCATCTCAACACCTTGGCATTATACTTGTGAAGTGTCGAGGTTAAGCTTGTCCCGCCGCGGCTTTCTTCTGAGCAGCTTCAATCATCTCGCGCCTCTTCTTTTGGAAAATGGGCTCAACCTTTCCATCCAATGCCTCTTTGCAGAACTCTTCGAATGGCTTCCCAGTTAAGTCTGGGTAGAGCTCCTTGCCGATTTGATAACCAAGATAACGGGCATACTCAGGGGTGTTGTCTCCTCGGAGACCCCAAGACTTCCGGTACTGCAGCACGGACAGCTTGTGAGGGTTGGCTTTGTCCTCTTTCGCCTTCACCATCGCAGCCTCAATATCATCAGACGACAGCTGCATTATGTCAGCTACAACCCAGTGAGATGGAAGTCGGGGGTACATACGTATTGTCTCTCAAGCTTTTCTCCGCTCAAAGTTTCAATGAGATCGTAAACTTCGTTTTGAGAAATCAACTGGGTGTATGCGAAAACCTTCTGGTTCAGAGTACGAGGGTCCGCAACGATACGAGCAACGTATTTGCCAATATCCCTTAGGTCTGTGATCGCAGACTTTACAGTGCCGTCCCCTGCAATCCAGTTGTCAAAGGGGCTAGCAACAGCATCAATGCGACCGGAAGCCAAACGCGGCAGGGTAATTTGGTACCACCAGCCGACGTCAATGACGGTGTAGGGCAGGTAGAGTGTTTGAACATGGTTCAGAACATCCTCTTTCTATGAATTGAAACTTAGCAAGCTGTATCTCCTATTAGGGGCACTCAGCCTTACCTGGTCACGGAACCACAACATTCCCCTAGCCGGCATCACGGTACCGAAGCAGCAAGGCACAAATCGCCCGACACCGGCCTTCTTCGACGCATTGGCAAGTGGGAGCTGATCAAGGAGGCCGTCTGCAACGATGGCTGAAATGACAACATCGAAGCCAGTGACTCGCTTGACAATTTCATCCTCGGGACCCGTGAGGTCAGTGGAAGCTATCTTGACGCCCCTCTTCTCGAGGGCGTGAACCTCGGGCTTGTCAAGCGAGCCGGGTCGGATGAGAGCGGTGACATCCTGTTCAGTGGTAGTCAGCATATGCAAAAGGTCCTGAAAAGCATTAAAATATCTTGAGTTCTTACAAATTTAATGTCGGGAGATGCTAGTAGTCCATTCACAATGGAACTTCCAGTCTCCCCGGTGGCTCCGACGACCGCGACCTTCATTCTTGCGTTGAACTTATTGAAGAGTAAGTACGCTGAAAGTACTTTGCATGAAAACGTGTGACTGTATTCGTTCACCACCTGAACTTAACAAAGTAATCCAGGTCAGTCAGTCGTGAGAAGTTTGTGGTTTACATAGAATTTATCTTGGAAGCGACAACAAGCGTAAAATGGATCCCTGGTTGGCAAACTCGATTATCATTCGCTCCCGCTGCCAAGATGAGATCATTGCTACCGTGTTTACAAAGCAGAGCACAAAGTCCGCAGGAAAGCGGGGAAAAGAAACGGGCTGGCCCGGCTTGAGACACGTTGAACGGGCGGAGTTTGTGGGTTCTTTGGACTGGGGTCCCCGCTTTCGGTTTCGGTTCCGGGAAGCCACCGACAGTCCGAATGGTGGGCAGTGATCCCGGGAACAGCGGCCCGGACCAACTATAGATGCCAAGCTGACAAACTTCAGGCACAGGCTTATGACCTATGGGGAAATCAGCATTTCGAAAGTGTGGGAAAGTCATCCCTTGGCCAGGGTAGCTTAATAAACAGGGTAGAATATCGTTACAGCGTTGATGACAAGGAACAAGAGACATCTTCTCTTGGTCTCCTAATTGAATACTGCTATAACCTATTTTCCTAGCCGCAAGCACTGTACCCGCAAGTCTCAGGCTTTGACTTATATTTGCCTGGTGTGCAACATAGACTTTTTCGTCTGTCGACTGCAAATAGTTAGTCGAGGCTCAGGATTATCATTCATATGCTTGGACTTACAACTACATGTTGAGGTGTCCCCCCATTTACTGCGCAGAGCGGTGACTTCGTCGGGATTGCAGGTGTTGTCGTCGCAATGGCCTTGGCCAACCCAGTGACAATTACTGAGTGGTGCCTCATCCTGCTTCTTGCAGCAATACTTCTTTCCGGACGTGGGGTAGCGGCATCGGCTTGGTTCGTCGTTTGCCAAAGAAGTGATCTCATTCTCGTCTGTACCACATCCTTCATCGCAGGCTGTGACCCGACATTCGGAAACAAGTTCCTGCCAGTGAGGCAGAGGGCAAGCAAAATATTTGTAGCCGGTGTGACATTGATCATCACTAACCCCTCTGTTACCCTCGGTTGGGTAGATTGCCTGACTTGAACAGATTTACCTCCCCTGCCTCGCCAGCGCCGGCACAGTTAGGCCCTAGACCTTTCCACTCGCATCTCTTGTTCCCGAATGACAGAACTGTTTCCGTACTGCAACAAATTGTCTGGCCGTAAAAGGGTCTTCCACAGGTACCTCGATCGAATCCAACGTTCTTGTAGCCAGGCTTACACTGATAGGTCTCCAGGAACGCACACTCTGACTCTCGATAACAGTCCAACTGCCTATTCGTATTCAGACCGTCATATTTTGAGTCAAATGCCGATACTCCTGTGATGCAAAGAAGAGCAGCACCGATAGCTGTGGGGAGAAACATATTGAAGGGTGTGAAGCAGACGTAAGAGAAAAGTAGTGCTAGAATGAGTTATGCCGAAGAGGAAATAATTACGAAGCCCCCCCTCCAAGTCTCAGGATATATATAGGCATTTATAAGATCTGAGATAGACCGTGGCTTCTCAGTCGGACTACAACTACTGCCATGAAACCTTGATGAATTAAGGTTTACGTGATACATTTGGAGAGGAAGGTACCCACCTATTCATAAGGGTTGTAAGCTACTGTAGCCTCTGCTAGCTATAACTCCTAAGACTCATAGTGCTACCAGGAGGAATGACACCTGTATGTCCGTGGATTCTGCCCAAATATGAAATAAAACCAAATGAAAGAAAACTCAGAAAAATAAAGCACACCAAGGTGGCACGCTCCGCCATTCACATTCACAATTTCAGTATGGCGACTGTATGTTCTCTGGCCCTACCTCAGTCGTATGTGCTCTCAATGTCTTCGCTCTCTATCATTATACTCACTGTTCTAATCAGTTGGGCTGCGAGAGTATCTCGGAAGATGGCAAAATCAGTCTCGTGTGCAGAAAATACATGTAGTCACGTAGCCTCGTAGTGGCCTTCATCTCCCAGTACCTAGCAGCATCATCGAAAGACACAAGGTCGTCACACCTGATGCGAACGAAGCTAAACGTGTTGCTTGGTACTCAAGGGTCATATGGCCTTTGAAAATCAAGCTGGACAGAAAAGCGCCAAGGTCATTCAAGAGCATGGATAAGTTTCCAGTAGAGATGGAATGGAACGTTTTGGTACGGTCAATTGGTCAGCGAGGCACCGCGGATAATTGTCCTACTACCTCATGTACCTCTTCGAGTTGGATACTTCACTTCGCATCGGTCTGTGCACAAGAACGTTCTCTGCGGATACGTACCTTGAGAGTTGAGGAATTTGAGTTTGACTTGATAGCCATCTTGCCACTTGGAACCAAATTTCCTGGAACTGCAGATGTCTATAAAGCAGCGCCTTGCAATTCACTTCTGTGAATAGGTATTCTTCCCTACGCACTATTGTTCATCAGAAATCCCAATAATTTACCTTCCCTTACCTCTCTCAATAGTTACTCACCTCACATCACTCCTCATACCGTAGACTGCACGAAAGTTTACGAAAGTTTCATTAACAGAGCGTGTTCATTTCTCCTCTACGGGCAGGCAGCCATGATGGAAGACACGAGGCTCCGTGGAGTCTACAATACTCTCCGGTCGCCTCGCGAGGGAATTTATCGCTGGGGCTTCTACCTATATCGCACAACCTATGACAATCAGCTGCTCTGGGAACGCTACATCTCCAACCTCAGACTGCAAGCCTTCGACTTTATCGCGGGAGGCTCTTCAAGCAAGCGCGACGAGATGCAAAAAACCTTTCGGTTATCGGTCATAGAGGATCGAGAGTCTCTGGATGGTGCATCTATCCAAGAGGTCCTAACGCGATTTCAATCATGGGCCAATGCTCTTCCGGATGAAGGCGACGAGAGCCAGGAAATCCCAGCCAATGATAGTCGCGACTACGCTCGATTCAACCTTTGCCTTCATGTGGACGCAGAGTGCCTGGGGTCATTGGAAACATCCATTCCTTTTGTCAAGGCCGTGTATGCACAGGCCCCATTTCCTGCTTCTGAGGACGAGTACTCGGACGGTGATGAAGACCTGAAAGACAGTGACGATGAGTCTGAAGCGAGCGAGCACGATCCCGAAGACGACTGGATGTATGTGGAGTGTTGGTCGCTTTGCCGTTATTACGACATCATGATTTACGGAGCTGAATGGGATCGGCAATCTGGGTTGGTTAAGTACCCCCGGAAGCGCCCGTGGGATCTATAAGAAGACACACCCTCCGACAACTTCCTGTCATACCTACGAATCCGCACTGAAACTCGCACCGCTTGGAAGACAAATAGATTAGAGTAGTCTCATATTGCCTTAGCCTTAACGTGGTTGATAAGCGAGCTGGCCGGACAAGCGAGCTGGCCACCTGACCGCGCTCGACACATCTCCTACCTTCCGACTCTCACGCCACCACAACCGAACAATGCAGTCACAAAACAACGAGTCCCAACTGAACTTAGCCCTCCAGGCTATCCAAAGAGACCCAAATCTTAGCGTCCGAGCTGCTGCAAAGATCTATGCAGTCCCCCGTTCAACTCTTGGCACGCGAATGAAGGGAACCCCATCACGACGCGACACTGCTCCCAACTCACGGAATTTGACTGCGCTTGAAGAGGAGAAGCTT
Organism: Colletotrichum sp. HC292; assembly: GCA_014705525.1. Taxonomy (NCBI): domain Eukaryota; kingdom Fungi; phylum Ascomycota; class Sordariomycetes; order Glomerellales; family Glomerellaceae; genus Colletotrichum; species Colletotrichum sp. HC292. Next base: position 20,768 of record JABGMY010004757.1, read on the forward strand.
TTTGAGTACATTCTCGACCTAGGTTCCCGATCGTTTCCTCCCCGCATCAGTGGTGTGGAAGATATGGCCAATCGACTGCTCGCCGACCGCGACGCGCCCCCTGTCGGGAAGCGCT
>JABGMY010004788.1:317-14258 GCA_014705525.1 Colletotrichum sp. HC292
CGACCATCCGCTCAACCCTGTTTCTCATCCTCGTTCCCGAGGTATACCTCTCTTATTCGCCTGTGATCATGATGCAAGCTATGCCCTCATTTTAGATTTTCATACCCATCTCTTCGCGGCGTTGTCTCTTCGTCAATAAGCTTGGGTCGACAAGCTTGGTCTCTTGGAGTCAATCTGGCTCACGGCATTCGCAGAAGCAGGCGCCGACGACTCGATTTACGTCCATATGAACAAATGGCGATGAAAGCTTCAGAGCACAGGTGATGAAGAGTCCTGGATGGACATTCCAACACGTGGGTTGGGAGGTTAGAAGCTCACGCTGATGATTTGCAGAAACTTGATAACAGAAGACATTTAAATCATGGTGCACCAGAGTCCACAGAGAGTGGTTTCGATTAGTTCCCATATCATGATGAATTCTACGTGCCAATGTGTCGTCCCGACGTTCCCATCATCCCAGTTGAGTAGCAGACGCCCGCTGAGCGTCCAGCCGAAAGCCGTTGAACGCCCTCGCCATGCAACAAGCAAAAGTAAGGGACAAGTAGTCCATTCTCCGTCCGCAGCAGCCAATCATCTCACCCAAGCACCCTCTGATTAAGGCCAATCGTCCTCAATGTCCTCCCATTTTCTCCTCGCGGGCCGCTTGTACAATGACTCGTGAGTTGCTTTCCGCTTGCGCGATGAATTGCTTTCCTGCCGAGGTTCCGACTCCTACCGGTTCGGCCGCAGGTCCTTCACATAAAAGTCGAGCTTGTCGGAGTGGTAGACGTGACCCGGCGGGTTACTCGCAGTCGTGTACAGGTCGTCGATGGAGTGCTGGTGGAAAGTCTGCGTTTGGGTGCACTGGAGGATGTGAGTGAGTCCAGGTGGGTTGGTGAGGCGGAAGATGCCATATCTGTAGGTCTGTTAGCTCAGATTCAGGTACCACAAGGAAGATCACATACGATGGCTGATGTCTCGGAGAGCAGACGATGGCAATACTCTCCGGCATCATGACCTGGTATCCCGCCTGGGTGTGCAGGTCTCTCGAACTCATGAAGCAAGTCTGCGTGGGGTGCGTGTGGATCCAGCCAACCATCAACAGGTCTTCGTTAATACAGTAGTCCAGCATGACCGACTCGTTCTCCGTCTCACAGGTGTCTGGCGTGCTCTTTTGCTGAGGAATGAGGAGGCAGTTGATAAAGAGCGCGTTGTTAACAGGCCGGCCACACAAGATGCCACACATCTCGAGGCCCTTTCGGGTGTTGTCCGCCGCGATATTCAGGAAAGCATCCCGGAGCTGCGTAGGCAGAAAGACCGGCCGGATCGGGTCGCCGTTCTCCAGGTACGCTGCTGGACGGAAAGTAAGACGCTCCTTTGCCGATGGCGGCGGCATAATCTCCTCCTTTGCAGGAAGTTCAGGTACATCCCTGTGAAACGAATCAGGGGTAGGCGGCGGAATGTATGACGGAAGAGGTTCCTTGCCGGGACGGGACGGGGGCGCGGCATCGAGCTCTTGGCGCAATATCGTGAAGTCCTCTTTTGGTGGTTTGGGAGGTTGTGGCAACGAGGGAGTATAGGTTCGTCTGGGCTCAAGCGGCGCAGAATCCCACTCGACCGCCCTTGGTCTCGAGATGGACGGGTAATGGTATGAGTAGCTAGGCGGTGGTGGCCTTGGCGGTGGTACAGGTGCCCTTGATGCTCTGGTATCTCCCTGGCGGCCGCCTTCGGTACCATCGAGTCGTCTCCTTGTCGCCTCAATCTGTCTGCGAATCTCGTCCTCGTCTGTGGCCACGGCCGCAGCCGGGTTGCCAAACTGCTCCCAGTCTTCCCAGCGGCCGCCCTTTCTGCGTTCTTGCTCTTCCTCCTCGCTGACGCCAGCTTGTCTGGTGGCTTTTCTTGCAGCATCTCTTCTCTTGAAGTCTCTTTGCGCCAGGGATACGGCCAGTTCTTGGTTATCGGCGGCATCGAGGATCTTGGCATTGCCGCTCAGCGTCGGGTCTCGTGCGGCAAACTCATCATAGCTCGAGGGTCTCTTCTCGGGTTCAGCATTCTTCTTGGATGCGTTCATCTGCTGCCACTCATTGTAGTCGCGGTCAATCTGTGGCTTGAGGCTCTCAAGCAGGCCAAACACCTCCTCCTGCTGTCGTTTGAAGAGCGGCTTTGTAAGCGCCTTGTTCTCGGGAAGCTTCGCATCGGGATGGGTCTTGAGATGACTGAGGACGAGGATGGAGTGGCGCCATAGCATCTGGTATGCTTTCCGGATGTCGCGATCATGCAGCGCAAACGTCGCCTTGGGTGCCTAGTCAGTGCCGCGCACGCAGGTGCTGGGGAAGGGGTACCGACCTCTTGAAATAACGTGTCTGCGGAGCGCGCCCAGTATTTGAAGGGAATCGTAGTTCTAAATTCGAAGTCCTCGGCTGCATTCGTGATCTCCTTAATGCTCATGGGCCGCGCAGGCCGGGGGCTCGAGGGTCCGTTCATCTTGGCGGTCTCTCGTCGGGGGGAAGGTACTCGGAGGTCGAAATTGGGAATGTTTGGTATGGATGTTGAGCTCGCGGGGAGCTGTTTGCGGTATTGCCGGATGTCGTATCAGGGTCGCTGTTGGTGACGGACACCGTTCAGGTAGTCGTTTGCATTGTTCGTAGGTCGGGAGCCAGAAAGTGGCAGCCTTGAGGTCGCAGATGCTCGACCATTCGGTCAAGACCATGAAGGGTTTCGTCCCAGGAACCGTATGACGAAGCGCTAGGCGAGCCACGGGTGGCTGAAGCACTGGACCTGAGCGTTGAAGCACCCCGCCATGGCAGCCGACAAGGTTCACAGTGTTGGGCACCACGCCGGCAATGGAGGGGTAGAGCTCGGACCCCTGCTTTGTCACGTGACGTCCGTCGAATCGTCTTACCTAAGGTAGGCGGTGCTCACCGAGGGCCTGAGGGAAGTCGAGGTGAGTGTCGGTGAGCTAAACAAGGTCAGTCAACGGCGGGCATGCAGCTGGCGGGAGGACCCGGGGCATGTCTGAGCTCCACCTCGACGTCGTCAAGTTCCATTGACGGCAACATCCGCTGGTCAAGAGCCATCTCGGACATCTCCTATGCAATCTGGACACCTGCTTGGCTCTTGGCCCAAACCTTGGTTGCCACGGCGGACTTGAAAAACTCCTCAACGGCTCCGACCAGCGTGGCATTGGGGGCCCCGAGAGAAGAGACGTCATTCTCGTCCGTCCGTATTTCCGTTCGATTTACGAGTCTTCCTTCGCCTGCTCGCCTCACCCAACAAAAATATCCAAGCCTCGGGAATTCTCGGAACATCGCCCTGGCTGGTGTAATTTTCGCAATCCAGTGACATTGCCAGGAAATGGACGGCCAAAAAAACGAATGCTGCCCTGGCGGGCCGGCCATCCCGCCTGTCCAACCTCCGTTCCTGGTTTCACTGCACTGATCCCTTTGCGGCTCGAGTCTGACGCCTGTCTGAGCGTGGCACCATGCTTGGATGCTCCCACCGCCTGCTCGAACGAGTCGGACAGGCACAGGGTCAGATGGTCTTGCTTTCCCATGGCAGCTTGACGTGCAGCTTGTCGCTTGTTGTTCCGTGGTTCGTCCAACGTTACCTACAGGCTACCCAACCCCCCACGCCAGCACCCGCTGCTCGCCGTCGAGCGAGGGCAGACGGTCTTTCTCAGGCGGTCAGGTCTCGAGACACGCCCTGTGGTTGCTTGGGGGGGATTTCCCACCAGCCAAGTGTCTCAGGGACGTTGCGTGGCGGTGCCGAGTCGTCAGGTTATCAGCTATCGCATCTTGCGATCCCGCCAAATCTGACGGCGAGATGGCTTGATGTTTTTGCGGGCAGTGTGGAGGGCGCGTGGAGGGAACCACCGCCGTGCTAGCCCAGTGCCTTGCTTGCTTTGGGTGACCGCGGACATCTCCCGCGAAACTGGGTACTGCCGCATGAATAGTCGATAATTTACGGATGACGGACCTGGCCATTCTGTTGTGTTCGCCCTGGCCTGGGCAGATTTCCAGATTCAGGGATGGGCGCCATCGCGTCCCGCATGCCAGGACCTGGACCTGGACCTAGACCATCCCGGACCTAGATGAGCGTCCCGATGAGGCCACAAGGCGACAACGCCAACTACATTAAAGGAGAGGTTCTCCTCCTCTGTTGTTTGTATAGAGGCTATCGACATTCGGTGATTGTAAACATTCGTCATCAACTATCAAGCGTGTCCATATTCAAGCGGTATACTCGGTATCATCCACACCAACAACCAACCATCCAAGCCACCCATCACCATGTCTTCCACAATTTGCAAAAGTCAGCCACTCTCCCCCAACCAGCATGAGCCGCCACTAACAACCCCCAAGAGAGCATCGACAGCACCATGTCGCACTTCACATTAAGCATGGGCCAGGCCTCCGTCCAGAACAACGTCTCAATGTGGACGACCCTCTCCCAGTGCTACGACGAGATCGCAAAGACCTTCGCCCTGCAAGACCCAGACTCCATCATCACGAACCCCGCCAGCATCTCCACCGTCGTGCACGCAACCTTTGACCACGACGCCCACCAGCTCATTGAGCAGGGCCACTCCTCCATGCTCCACGGCATCGACGACGTCACCAAGGCGCACATGCTCGCGCAGGCCATCGCCGGCATGGTCGCCTTCTTCCGCAAGCTCGCCGCGCACCACGAGCACGGCGCCGTGACGCAAGCCACCTTCGACCGCGACGTGCGGCGCTTCGCCGAGTGCGAGCTGCGCGCCGCCATGATCCGCAAGATCGAGGAGAGCCGCATCTTTGGCCGGTGCTACACCCAGAGCCAGATCGTGGACCTCATCATGGACGCCGTCGAGGGCAAGGTCAACGACGCCGAGTTCGCGAACGAGGACGAGTACCAGAACGCCATCGGCTGGGCCACGGAGCTGCCGGCGAGGAATATGGGCTTGCCGTGGGGGTTCACCATTATGGCTTTGAACTGAGGAAGTAAGAGGAGGGATGTAATGACCATTTGTTTCTTCTCATGACGAGCGGAGGATGCTTTTTGGGACCGAGTCGGCATTCATCGGCGGGGACCATCATCGGGAAAGGGGGGGCGCATTAGCCAGGCGTTTCTGGGAGCTTCGTGATCGGAGCGGAGCATTGCTGGGTATAATTCATAGTCCTAGTAGCTTTTTTGTTTTATGTGTCGTTATATGTATCACCACTCATGCCAGACCTGACTTTTTTTCCCGTCATTCGCGCATTACTTCTTCGCCGCGGCGGCCTGCGCGCTGGTTTGCAGCTGGATGATGTCGCCCTTCTTCTTCTCAAGCTTTCCCTGGACGTCCCTGATCTGGCCCTCGTGCCTCTCGCTGTAGAAAGTCAGTAAGTGCCACCCGAGAGAGAGAAAGGGAGGCTGTGATGCGCGTACATCTCCTTGTTGATGAAATCCAGACGACCCTTGACTGTGCTCTCGGCCTCCACCTTGTCTTGCTTCAGCAGCACTGGGCCGACGAGCTTGTAAATCTGCTCGCCGTCCTTAAGCTGGTCGAATTCCTGCAATGCGTCAGTCTGGCGCTCATCAGCGAGTGGGTGCAGGATGAGCACTCACCTCTTTCACGCCGAGGTTCTCCTGCTTCTGAGCTTCGAGTTTTTGCCGCGCCTGGACGGTGGTCTGGAGTTCTGGTGGCATTTAGTAAAGGTCCTCGACGCAAGCTGAGATTCAATTGAGTATACCATTTTGGAGAGTAGTGTACTCTTCAGAGAGCTTTTGCAGCTTAGCCTGTATCTCAGCCATGGTGGGTGAGTTGTGTGTGCGGGTGTATGAGGGGTTCAGTGAGAAAAAAGTCCGTTTGGTGCGGACTGGGGTGCGCTGAGAAACCCGACGGCCTTCCGACGCAGTGGTTCGCGAGTTGGGACGTTTGGTGGAATGTCAGATGTCCTGCAGTGCCAAGGCCTCGAGAGGTTTTCGCTGTTTCGACTTTCGTTTGGTGGTCTGAAGACGATACCTGGTACTTTGATGCTGCCGTTTGCTGCGCTGGAGAAGGTGGTGACAGACTGTGATGCTCTTTAGATGCATATGGCCCCGATTTGTGAGTATCGGCGAGCGCGAGCCTGGAACACCGAGTCTTTAAGCTGTAGCTGTCCAGCTTTCTTGTGAATGTGTTTTAGTTTTCTATCCAGCTCATTTATAACATCTGCCTAATTCCGGAACAGGAACCAGTCATCAGCTTGACTGCTGCCTGCATAGAACGCCTCAGAAGGAAATCGCAGTAAGCAGCTTCCATCACCCAGCCCAGTATATGCACATATACACCTCAAGGCCCCCACCCCCACCAGCCAACAAGGCACCTCTAGCGTCAGTGTCTGGCATCACGAACCGCCCAGGCAACGTCACAGAATCGCCCGCATCAGCGTCCTCAATCCCTCAACCGCACCCTCGACAAGCCAGTGCCAAGCGCCGACGCAATCCTCCCCCCGGGGCCAAATCGACCATCTACCCCGTCCACCTGTCCAACCCCATCCCGACTGAGAAGCGTCCCCTCCAAACGGGAACAAGACAGCGCGGCGGCTGCACACAACAAGCTTCCCCGCTCTTTGCATCCTTATCACGAATCGCTCTTAAACTCGCCGCCCGACGCAGAAACACGCAATCCCGCCGACGACTACGACGCCGACGCAGAACCGCAACCATGTCGGGAATCACCGACTTCCTCGGCCGTGCCATCAGCACGGTCAAGCAGGCCATCGACGCCGACAACGCCGCCGACTACGAAAAGGCCTTCCAGCTCTACACAAAGTCCCTCGAGCTCTTCGTCCTCGCCGTCAAGTGGGAGAAGAACCCCAAGTCCAAGGAGCTCATCCGCCAAAAGACGGCCGAGTATATGGACCGCGCCGAGAAGCTGAAGACGTACCTGGCCGAGGCCGAGCAGAAGAAGAGCGGGGGAGGCGGCGGCGGGAAGCCTGGTGCCATGGGCGTTAACGGCGGCGGCAAGGGCAAGGCGAACGCCGACGAGGGCGACGAGGACAACAAGAAGCTGCGCAATGCCCTCAGCGGCGCCATCCTGCAGGAGCGCCCCAACGTGCGGTGGGACGACGTCGCCGGTCTCGAGGGCGCCAAGGATACGCTCAAGGAGGCCGTCGTGCTGCCCATCAAGTTCCCCTCGCTGTTCCAGGGCAAGCGCCAGGCGTGGAAGGGTATTCTGCTGTACGGGCCCCCGGGAACGGGAAAGAGTTACTTGGCCAAGGCGGTCGCGACGGAGGCGAACAGTACCTTCTTCAGTGTGAGCAGTTCGGACCTGGTGAGCAAGTGGATGGGAGAGAGTGAAAGGTGAGTTGCTTCGTGGCATCGGAATCTTCAACGACACGACTGACACCTTGTAACACAGGCTCGTGAAGGCTCTGTTCAGCATGGCGAGAGAAAACAAGCCCTCGGTCCTCTTCATCGACGAGATCGACGCCCTGTGCGGGCCCCGTGGCGAGGGCGAGTCCGAGGCGTCGAGGCGTATCAAGACGGAGCTGCTGGTGCAGATGGACGGTGTCGGAAACGATAGCAAGGGCATCCTGGTGCTGGGCGCGACCAACATCCCCTGGCAGCTCGACGCCGCGATCCGAAGACGTTTCCAGCGCCGCGTGCACATCGGCCTGCCCGACGCCAACGGCCGCGCGAGGATGTTCAAGCTCGCCATCGGCGATACGGAGACGAACCTGCAGGCGGACGACTACCGCGTGCTGGCGGAGATGTCGGAGGGTTTCTCGGGCAGTGATATCTCCAACGTGGTGCAGCAGGCGTTGATGGGCCCCGTAAGGAAGATCATCCAGGCCACGCATTTCAAGTCGGTGAGTACATATTGTTGTGACGCTACATGATGGATAACCCGCGAGGAACTTTTGCTGATTCACGCAAAACAGGTCACGGTCGAAGGCGTCAGGAAACTCACGCCCTGCTCCCCCGGCGACCCCGAAGCCAAGGAGATGACGTACCACGACGTCGACTCGGAGGAGCTCATGGCGCCCATCATCGAGCTCAAGGACTTCAAGCAGGCTCTGAGGGATTCGCATCCCACCGTGTCCGAAGACGACGCGTCCAAGCAAATAGAGTGGACCAACGAGTTTGGCAGCGAGGGCGCATAGGCTGGCGGAACGCCTGTTACACATTGGCTCAGGGGTTACAGGGTGGGAAGCTGGATGCGAAAAAAGACGACTACAGTGTGAACGCTTCGACGAGAAGACATTGCTCGTTTTTTTGAAAGAAAGGAAAGAGACTGGCACAGAGAATATCAGACTCGAGGGGTGCGGAGACGGGGATTCGGTATTGATGCAGATAGTGTGTGAGCGTGTGGCTGTCGTCAGTTCAAGGGGGCAGGCAGGCAGGCAGGACAGGCGAGGGGCGGAAAGAAATCGGCGTCCTCTGGCGTTTTGTAAACAGCCGGCATTGGGTTGGGGAAACTTATTCTATTATTGTTGTTTTTTTACTACTACTACTGTTCTGTCCTGGTCCTTCTGCTTTCCCAAATATCTGCATCGCAGGCTTCCCTATTTTTTTAAACAAAGCGTAAAAAAGTGGTAGCCAGCAAAGAGAGAAGAGGCTTCTTTTCCCCCTTTTACATACCTTTTTCCGAATCACACAGGACACATTTACCTTGGACGTTTAACATGTCGTTGTATTTGAATTTGAAATTGAGTAACGCCAATTGGAGCACGTGAGCTCTTGTCTCATTCGACCAGTGAGGAAACATAGAAATACACGGTGGTATTCAACAAGACGGCGGCCAGGTCGTCCATTTTTTACATTCACGGCAGCATTCAAACAACACCGTCATCAAGGAGGAAAGCGAGTATAAGGACGGGAACGGGTAAAAAGGTTTGGTGTTACACATACACACACATATCATATATATGCATTAAACATCCTTTTCTCTTTCTTTTTCGCATCTGCGCAGCCTAAACAAACTCCGACAAGCCCAATGTTCATTGCCCTGATAACTCCCAAACAGAAAAGGTAGGAAAGACCAAAAAAAAGGAAGACAGGATGTTAGAAGAACAGTTTCCCAATGCCGTGAGGGGGGAAAAAAAACCTTATGTGCCGCCGTAAGTTTTTGTAGCATGAGGTTTTTTTTTTCTTTACCTAGGGGGAGGAAAAAGACGGGAAGATTTTTTCTTGTTTAGAACATGTCGTCAAGGGGAAGGGTTCCGGTGGAAGAAACCTTTGTTGCGCGCAGAAAAAGGGGGTATTTTGCGCGGCAGCGAATGGCGCAGTTTCCTCTCTCTGTCTTCCTTTACTCGTCCTTGGACTTCTTCTTCTTCTTCTTCTTCTTTTCCCCGTCGGCCTTTTCGGGCTCTTCGGCGGCGGCTGGGGCGACCTCGGAGTCGCGCTTGCGCTTCTTCTCCTTTTCCTTCTTCTCCTTCTTGTCCTTGGACTTTTCCTTCTTGTCCTTCTTCTCCTTCTTGACCTCCTCGGCGGCGGCGTCGACCATTTCCGCGTCGTCGAGGTCGAGGTCGCCTTCGACCTGCTCGAGGACGGAGGCCTAAGCGCGGTTTGTGTTAGTTTGCTGCACGTATGAAAAGGGAGGGGGGAGCGAGGGAACAGAAAACATACCATCACGTCGGCGTTCTTGGCGGGCTTCTTGCCGGTGGCGTAGAACTCGAGACGGTCCTCGACCTGCTGGCGAAGGGCCTCGCCGAACTTGGTGGTGGGGTTCTCGGTGTAGTTGTCGATGCGGGAGGCGATGGAGCACTTGTTGGCGAGGTAGCGGGAGATGCGGCCCTTGTTCTTGACGGAGGCCTTGCCGATGAAGCTGGAGTGGTAGATGAGGCCGTACTTGGGGGTGTTGCTCTTGGTCTTGAGGGCGCGGAAGAGGGCCTTCTCGGCGCCGAGGATCTGCAGCGTGGAGGCCGGGTACTTTGACAGCGCGGTCAGGGAGCCCGCGTGGGAGATGAGGCGGGCGGCGACGGGGGTGCCGATGAGGGTCTGCAGGTTGGGCGCGACGACGGACATCTTCTTGTCGAGGTAGTTCGCGGTGGCGCGGCGGGCCTCGGCCTGCTGGACGACGGCCTCGGCGAAGCCCTTGACGATCTCGAGGTCGGCGGGGGTGATGGCGAGACCCATGGAGACCTTTGCGGCGTCGATGATGGCCTGGGCCTTCTCGCCGTCCTCCTCGACGACGGCGGCGATGTCGTGGAGGCGCTCGTCGTTGAGAGTGGCCTTGTCGCCGATGAGGAGGACGAGCTTGGCGTAGGTGAGGTTGTCGGAGACGATCTTGACGAGCTCGGGGAAGTGCCAGCCGTACCACTCGCGGACGCGCATGAAGAACTGGTTGACGCCCTTGTCCTGGAACTCGACGGTGGCGGAGGCCTGGATGACGTGGTTGTCGTTCTTGGTGGTGCTGAACTTGACCTTTGCGCGGGAGTAGGAGTGGCCGAGACCGAGGCCGGCGGCGGTGGAGTCGCCGGTCTGGAGGCCCTTGAGGAGCTTGTCGGCGTGCAGGCGGACGCCGCGGAGGAGGTCGCCGGCGACCTCTGAGGTCTCGGAGGTTTCGCAGTCGACGCCGGAGAAGGTGGACTTGATCACGGACGCGAGGTTCTTCTCGGCCACGGCGAGGGTGACCTTGGACTTCTTGCCAGAGGTCTGGGGCAGGTTGAGCTCGAGGACGGACTTGAGGTGGTCGGACATGAGACCCTCGGAGATGTGGTTGATCTCGTCCAGCGCTTGCTTTCCGGTGCTGTTGGCGGGAAACGTGTGTTAGCCTCTTGGGTCTCTCTGGAAGTCTGTCTCTCCACCGAAACGCGCCGCGGTGGGGGGGGAAAAAAGGCATGATGCTACACGCGCGCGAAGGGGATTCCGTACTCAAAGGGGGTGAAGTTGACGAGCTTGACCATCTTGCCGAAGCGGGCGAGGTCATTGATGGTCTCCTGGGCCTCCTTCTGGCGCAGGCCAATGCTGTCGGGCTGGTTCTCGACGTGGAACACGCCGTAGCCCATGGGGGCCTCGTAGAGGAGGTAGTTGACGGCTTGGGCCATTTTGGTGGTTGTTCTGTCTCAAGCACTCTTTTCTGTATTGAATGTCGTTCGAAGCCGACGGGAAAGAGCCTCGCGCGCGGGGGTGTGGAGGCGGAGGAGGGGAGGTGGAATTGGGCGTCTCGAGACAGAGGAAATCGAGATGTTCGAGATGGTCGGATTTTTTTTCTTCAATTTTTCCTCACCCCCACTGGGTTCAATTGGAAATTTTTCTGGAGCTCGCAAAAGCTGGCGCACGGGCCAGTCTGGCGTCGGTGTGGAAGGCTGGAGGTGGTCACGTGTCTCGGCGGAGGCTGAGGCCGGCTGCTGACGTGGGGTGGGGTGTGGCGGTGGCTGTGACTGCGAATCTGGACCTTGTGGCTTTGCTGTCGAGGTGAGTTGAGTTGGTTGGCTTGGGATGGCAGTTTGGCAGGACCGATGCCATGAGACGAATGCATTGGACCTTGGAGAGGCATCGTGCTGAAGGTTTCATTTTGCTTCGACTTACACATTCCAGATATTGATAGCCCCTCGTGGAATGCCAGGAGCCTACGAAAGACTTCAGCTCCAGTCTGCGTCTGGGTCCTTCATTGACATAAACCGGTTAGGAAACCAAGTCACGTAGCGGCACCAACTCTGGTGTTTTTGAAATGAAATAAATCTCAGAAGAATCTCTGTGTCTTCTTGTGTTCATATAGTGATTTTCAGGTTAGTACGATTTGTGGTGATGGAGAAATGAATTTCTAAACATCTTTTTGTATTGACTTTAATTCGACAAGATTTGCAACTTTTGGTACATCTAGTGGAAGATGTTCCACATACCGCCACACAACTACAACAACTTTTCAGCAAAAATTCTATTTAGGACCAATTGATATAATTCAAGACGTCCCCAAGACTCCAAAGCTTGACACAGACGAATTGGCGTCCTCTTTGTGCCGCTGTATGCGCCGTAAAATGCCCCTCAAATGCAAATGCCGGCCCAACCGCGTGCTGACCCAAAACCGTCGACTTAGCTTCAACGTCGTCCTGCAACTGGATAAGCCAAATGCTCCTCCTCCGAGTGTCCCGGCACCAGTCTCACATGCCCAACATGATGTCACCACTCCACCCAATCACTGTCACGTCGCATGCGAAAAAACGGGCTTGCCAGATTTTGCTTAAACGAATGACTTTGTTCATGATCATTACACATTACAAATTAGATAAGCATGCTATATGTACAACAGTGCTGAGACTGATACAGTCTCAGCCAATGAATCGAAGTGTGGCCGTCTCCCATCATGCGCGTCTGCTCCGCTTCGCGCTGCCGTTGGCCACGCCGCTCGCAACCTCCGCGACGGGCACGGCATCGATCTTGGACACCTCCTCGATGGTCTCCAGGGGCTCGACGTCGGACTCCTCGGCCTCGGAGCGGTCGTCCTTCTCCTCGCCGTGCCAGACGTAGCGGTAGCCAATGCGCACGAGGAAGAAGAGCCAGAAGAGGTTGAGCGCCTGCAGCAGGCCCAGCAGGCCAAAGGTAATGATGTTGGAGGCCATGCACTTGTACTGCTGGTTGTCCCAGTCGGGATAGAATTGGTAGGGGCCGACGGAGCGGAACTCGGTCAGGATGGACCAGAGGATCTTAAGGTTGATGATGTGGCGCAGGTAGATCCAGGAGGCGAGGGACAGACAGTACCACGGACCGGTTATGGGGTGGTCGATGTAGTTGAGCGTTTTGGACATCTGGTAATGTTAGATTCGGGGTGCGTCGGGGCGGGGGGTGTGGACAATGTCACTTACGGCCATGAAGAAATCACTGATATCGTGGGTCAGGTAGACGGCAATGCCGATGTGGGTGAAGTGGAAGCGGTAGCTGAGGCCAATGAGACCGAGCGTGACAATGTGATGGGCGACCAGCTCGTAGTAGTCCTTGCGAGGCTTCTCCATGCCGAGGAGCATAACCAGCGCCTGCTGCGCCCAGTACGCCGCTTCGAAGAGGTAGTAAAACTTGACGATGGCCTCGTGGCTGCGGTGCGGGTAGAGCTCGTACATGCCGGTGGTGTTGAAGTACCAGACGGGCGTCCTGCTCATGACGTACATGCCGGCGGGGCCGAGAATGGCAAAGTAGAACGCTGTGTAGCCCTGCTCCATGAAGCGCAGCTGCTTGCCCTTGGAGCGAATGCCATAGGACTTGGCGAGGGGGCGGAGGAGCTCCTGCATGACGAACTCGCGGGTGAAGGTCAGGACGATGGAGTAGAACATGACGAAGGCGATGTCCCAGGGGCCCTTGCCGTAATGGACGGGGGCGTCATTGTTGTCGGCGGCGTCGGAGAGCTTGTAGGAGAGGAAGAGGAAGTGGTGGACGATGTTTGACTCGGTAGGGTTGATGGCGTAGGTGGACAGGAAGGCGAGGATCAGGACGAGAGGAGTGGTCCAGGTGTGCTTGACGGCGATGTGCTTGCATTTGCGGAGGAGGGCGCGGGCGCGGCTGCGTTGGGCGACTAGCTCGTCCTGCTTCGCGGAGGCAGAGGACGGCTGGCCGTGGGCTCTGATGCTTGACTTCCTACGTCGTCGAACGGCCTGGTCTTTGCCAGTGGGTGCTGGCGAAGAGGCCTGTTCTGGGAGCTGTTCGGGCGCGGTCATTGTCGCGTGCGGCGGCTGATCGTGCCCTCAATGAGGATGTTTGTCGTGGTGGTGTTTCTAAGATGGAAGACTGCGGGGTGTCGCGTGTGTGTATGTGAAGTGTTGGGTTGAGGTTGAGACAAGAGAGACAGAGGTCGCTGTCTGGTGTTCGATCGCAATTGACGACGAGACAAAAGTCGGTCAAGGGCTGAGATGGTGGATGGCGGTGACTTCTTCAAAAGGAGGAGGAGGGTTAATAGGAGGAGCCAAGAGAAAGCCGAGGGAGGCGGTCGGTGGTCGGTGTCGTCGGGGGCTTTTTTTTTTTCTAGGTCTTTCAATTTCCCCCGTGGCTTGCACCGGAGGCGGAATTAGGGTGGATCAGGGACAA
>JABGMY010004798.1:0-14455 GCA_014705525.1 Colletotrichum sp. HC292
AGATCGCGACATTCACCCTCCCTATGGCTGATCCCATTGAAGACATACTCCACTCGACATCCGACATGGGCAGCGAACTTCCGAGCGATAAACCCCATCTCGACGGGATCCTGGTAGGTCTGGGAGATTTGTACGACTTTGAGCGATTTGATGTCGGTCAGGTGCTTGAGGAATAGAATCGCGGGTTGCCCATCTTTGAAGCCGTCCACATCGAATTCGACGGAACAGATGGTGAGTTTCTCGAGTCGGTGAGCGTGGCGCGCCAGATGCGTCGTCAGTCGAGTTCCGCAAAAGTCAACGCCCTCCTGACAAATGTCAATGCGCATATACCGAATCAGCTCCAGGAACTCGATGAAGTGCGGCTGGAGGAGAATCATGGCGTCGTGGGGCTTGTGGAATCCGTCTCGCTGGGCCTTCTTGCCAGCTCCTGGGCAGAACTGGAAATTGAAGGCATTGTTATCGCAGATGAACTCCAAGGCTTCCGCTCTGAGCTGACGACAGACCTGGAAGAGGTCAATCTTCACCTCGGGGCCCTTTTCTTGTGGTAGTCTTCGCCTCTTTCATCGCCTCGATCTCAGGGTCCCGGTCGGAATCATCAGAGTACTCGGACACACCATCTTCATCCCGGACAAAGTGTCGATCTATGAAGACTTGGATCATGCGCCGCTTAGGTAAAAGGTCTCCGAGATCGAAGATGGCATCACGAAGTTCTCGCGGAAGTCGAAGAAGATAACATGCTGGATTAGAGGCAGCCGGTGGCTTCTGCAGCTTCAATTTCGACCTGTGCTGCTGCAATCGAGGCTGTGCTGCCCTTCGTTGGTCGTTGGCTAGCCGCCGCTGCTTGGACTTTGTTGACTTCGCCATCACTGGATATGGGCAAGCAGATCAGTCGCTGGTAAATGGAAGCGTGAGTCTGAAATGATTCCGGTAGAGATACGAAGAATGCTTTTCATTTAAGGAAGATGTGCGACCCAGCGACGTCAATGCCTCTGTAGAAGCAGCTGGATGCTTGGTGAAAGGATCGACTTGAGTCTTTGCTTTGCGGGAGCTTCCGCATGTAGGATTTAGATCATTCGTAGGGTACGCACTAAAGTGGCTTTCATGATTTTGGAATGGCATAAATGCTGGCTTTGTAATGTGCATGTCGAAATTTAAAGTACTAGTTTACGTGCTTTTGAAGCTGCAATACCGCGTTGAGCGATTGTCTTGCATCTTTGTAATTCTAACAAAACAAGGGCAACATAAGCAGTGGGTTCGGATGAGAAAAATGAGGTAATGTCTTTCGCCAAAAGCATTGCCGTCTGCAACCTGCTTCAGACTGTTGAAGACAGGATGCACATGTCTTTCTGTCATTTGTTCAAGGGTGCATTTCCTGAGCAGAGATGGCATGGCAAAACATTGCCTCACAAGGAAAATAGGCGAATCCATGATGAAGCCTCAGTGCCCTAGTCGATTTGCGGTCCGAAAGGCATAACTCAGAGCCTAACATCGCCATGGGAAACTGCAAGACCTATCACCTATGTGGGTGTCCATCCATCCAGATGATGAGGGTGCGAACAGCTTGTGGCAGTGGTGGACATCATCCTTGAAGGGCGATCGCTTCGGTATTTCTTACTATCAAGATCAAATGGCATAGGATGATACTCAGTAGTATCTTCAAGCATATTTGATGTTTAAATTGAATGATTCATTACTGAATTGACCAAAACCAAAGCGAAACAAAACGACAGAAGCATGTCAGGCCCGGTCGTCGATGCCAACATGTATGAGAACTGCCCCCCGCTTCACTGAACATTAGGAGGGAGCACCATGCCCAGTTGCCTTATGACGCCGGTTAATCGAGACCAAAAAGTCGGGAAGATGAGATTGACTTACTTGCACCAGGATTTCCAATGGTCGGAGACTACTGTGAGCCTGGACTTGTCGGACATGCAGTTCATCCATTGAGATAGGCCTCCATTAGGTTTCTCAAAGAATTCTGCGACATGCCGCGAAGACGCACGATCTTCGCCTAGCAGATCAATCACATCCATCTCCAATTGCTTGTAGTCAAACCACAAATCAATAGTCTCTCGCTGAAACATCTTCTGCAACTGTCCAAGCCAGACAACTGCCGGAAGATCCACGGCGCTGGGGGGACGCTTCCCGTGGTGTTGGCCCCAAAGGCTTCTCAAATCAGCGTCCACAGCATCCCTCACCATCTTGTCACTAAGCGACAACTTCCAGTGGGGCTTGACGTCCTGTTCGCAAAAGAGATGCTCGAGCAGCGCGGCGCTGCGCAGCTCTCTGCGGAATCCGGCAGTGTTCCGCTGTGATTCGCACTTGATCTGGAAGTTGAGTGTTCTAAGAACCTCCTCGCGACTGATCTCTGTCTTCTCGATTTCCCTATGATGGCGAGACAGGGGGATGACTCTCTGCGCGGCAAGATGGAGGCGGGCGGCTGTGGTGGTCTTTTGCTTGATCTCGGCCAATCTGAGCCCCTGGGAGCGCCAAAATCGGATAACGCATTGGTCGAATTTCTGAGGGGGCTCCGGGGAAAAGATGGCTTGCGTCTACAATTCGATCAAGACTTCGAGATCTTGCCACCGAGGGACGGTGATCGGTCTCATGACGCGGAGGGCGTTGTACTGATGAGCGACAGCCATCAGAACTCCGGTCTCGTTGAGATGCGCAGGAAGAGCTAAGCTACAGAGAACACTACCCAGAAGCATAGGGTTCTGGAGGCATGGCTCTCCACTCGGTCCATTCAGCAGAGAGAATCGAAGACACATGTGGCGTCCGACTGGGTTGCCAGTCTGCATTCCCTCTTCCGCCTTCTTCCTCAGAGCCTTCAACGGTCTGTGGTCCAGGTATCTCCGCAAGTCCGTGTTGAGACGCGACCTGACGCCTGACACGCCGAGGATGTCGAGATAGACCCTGGCCATGGCGGCTGTGCTGAGACGGAGGGGGAGGATTGGCGGTTGTGCCGGCTCCTCGGCCAGGCGGTTTGTGAGAAGATCGAGGTAGGCCACCCCATCCGCGGCTAGCAAAGCTTCTTCGCGAAGGAGAAAGATCGCGGTGAACTCGACAGGGCTCAGCCCAAACGTCGCAATGCCCGGGAAGCATGCGTTTGGGTCTTTGTCGTACCTCGACCTTGCCTGCTCGCTGTTCAGATACTCCAGCACGAATGATACGTCACAAAGTACCCACTCCTTCATGTTGCGACTAAATAGCCACTGATCTCTGTTGAGTCTCCGGGCAGCGTCTTCTTCCTTAAGACCTGCGTCTTCTGTGGCGTTTTCCGCTCGGAAGACGTTCTCTCCAACCGCGAAGTAAGAGTATATGGCGTTCGTCATTGACTCCAGGTTGTCAAGGTGGGGGTGCTTCTGGGTGAAGACTGTCTCAAGGTCGACGAGGTGTTGGAACGCTGCCTGGGTCACAAGCGACGCAGTGATGAGGTCGACTTTGGAACTCGCATATCTTTCCCACAGCCGCTGTAGGTAAAGACGAATATCGCGGCAGTCGGTGAGAAGACAAGCTAGCTCCATCAAGTGATCGTCATCAAAGGCCGCCCAACCACTCTGTTCGTCTTCTTGGGCACGACGTCGCTGTCGTCGCGTCTTGCGATTTGCGGCTCTAGCGGGCTTGGCAGCATCATTGCATGTGGAAAAGCCGGCGGAGACGTCTTCGTCGGAGGAAGGGTCGTGCATGTTGCCATCATCACCCAGGACGGCGAAGTAGTTGGCATGGGATGTTTTCTGAGGTGGGGAGATGGCTGACGAGGGCTTGCTCGTGGCCCGGGAAGTCGTTGGTCGAGCCGTATCGCCAGTCTCCGCCTTGGACGGAGCAAGCGTGTTGAGAATCTGCTGTAGGCTGTCGTTGAAATACTTATGGGCTGTGTTTGCCGCCTCTGAACCATGTTCAAGAAACCACTCCGCACATCGCCGGCGCAGGCGGAGTGAATCCTCCAGCGCCCTCCTGATCTCCTTTGGCATCACTCGTCCGGCGTTTGCACACGCCTTGGCTAGATCAACCAGCTCCCATACCTTGAACTGGCGGGGAGTGTTTGCCGTGACACGGAGAGCTTTGGCTTCGCAGATGAGCCAGTCGAGGGCTTGATTGGTCTTGAGCTTATACTGCTTGTAGGACGAGGACAGCTCGCTGTAATCCATCGTGAAGCTGTCGAACCTCAGCGAGATTAGACGTGGGCGGGTCGAGAGTTTTATTTCTATTCGTCTTGTCGAAGAACTGTCTAAAGATGTCTCAGTGTTAGAGTAATTGGCATGAGATCTGTGAGAACATGAAAGATCATACCATGGCGTAGTGAAAAGTCAACGTAACAAGAGGCAGTCACATAGATGATTTAGATATGAAAAAGGGGAGATTTCAGAAGTTTCCAACCCGTTGAGGGGAAGGCAAACCCCCAACGTCGACCGGACTGGGATGGGAGGTGAGCGGCAACCTGCATGATTTCTGTTTGCGTTGGCCCACTACGTGATGTTGGTCCCTCGAGAAAGACCGACGAATCGAAGGAGAAGAAGTCAAATGAGTAGAACATCGTTGGCATAATAGACCTCGAACGGACACCATAAATCTCTCAAGCTGAACGGTATGCCGTTGAACATCAACGCTCTACTTCCAGCCATATCAGCAATGGATCCATGCTTCAGCGTGAGATCTCACGATTCTCCACCTTCCAGTGTCACACCGATTCCCTGAGATCCAGACTCCACTCATTGGGTGATGATTGGGATTTGATAGGTTCATTCAACTACATGACACAGCTCCCCAAGGCGGACCAACCGGAACCTGTCATCTTGGGCGAGGTGGATTCTGAAATTGGGGATTTGATGCAGTTTTGACAAACTTTCACAGCAGTTGTAGTGCATTCACATGCGTGTCTATTAACAGGGGGTTCATTGGTCAGAGGTTTTCTCTTGGACTTTCGACTTAGAATCTTTCCTGCCTGGAGCTCCATTCAGTTAACCCATCTGGCCAACAAGACACATACGAGCATAAAACAGAAACGCGGGCGTATCCAATATCGAGTGAAACTTGGCAAAGCACTCATGCGCAGGTATGAAACTCTGACTGAAAAGAGCGACTGATTGAAGCAAGGTATGAGTAAGGTAGAGCGAAAGCATAACACATCTAGGATACACAATAATACAAGATCAGTCCCAAGTAGGACTCGATGATCTGCCACCATATGGAGCCCTGCCAGAATTAACCAAGGGCCGCAAGCATGCTCCTGAATCCGCCATTGGCACTGACAGCAGCCCCATTCACCCAACGGCCTTCCTCGCTAGCAAGGAACCCAACAATGTAAGCAATATCCTCTGGCTCTCCGAACCTCGGAGCAACGGACGTTTCCGCGATATACTTCTCCTTGAGCTCAGCCGGCATAGCCTTTGCAACCTCCGCAAACGCATCCGTGAGAGTCGGCCCCACAATGACGCTGTTGAACGTGATCCCCTTCTCAGACGAAAACTTGTCAGCAAAGGAGCGGGTGAAACTGTCGAGCGCAGCCTTGCTCGCGCCGTACGTGATCATTGGATTCCCGTTGCCGACGCGGCTCGCGATGCTGGAGATGTTGATCACGCGCCCGCCGGCCTTGGGCGCCGCGTGGTCCATGTAGGCGATCGTGGTGGCCACGGGGGCGTACACGTTGGCGATCATGACGGCGGAGAAGTTGTCGGCGTTGAGCTCGGGGGTGGCCTTGTAGCCGTCGATGCTGCCGAGGATGGCGTTGTTGACGAGGATGTCGATGGTGTCGACGCTGAGGGCGGTGAGGGCCTGCTTGATCACGTCGGGCCAGACGTCCGGGTTTAGCGCGTTGGCCTTGATGACGACGGCGTTCTTGACGCCGAGGGCGCGGCACTTTTCGATGGTGTCGTCTGCGGCGGATTGGTTGGAGGCGTAGGTTATGGCGATGTTGGCGAGCCCCTTGCGGGCGAGGTGGATGGCGATGGCTTTGCCGATGCCACGGGAGGCGCCGGTGACGACGGCGGTCTTGCCGGCGAGGGACCAGGGCTCTGCGGTGTTGATTGGGGCAGACATGTTTGATGGTGGCTGGTGGATGAAGAAGTTGAGTTTGATATTGAGTGTAGGACTTGGTGGAAGAAGAGTGAGTTGAATGGTGTCGAGGAGATAGTCTCAGTAACCCAAGCCTGGTGAGTCTTTTTATACACGTCGAGATAGGTGAGATTGACACCGTTGAACCTTTGGTGAGTAATAAGTCTTTCTCTTGCCATCTAGAAACCCACCAAGCTTACGGTCGTCAGATCAAGATTGAATGTTTGAAGTTACCAAGCCGGGTTTCCATCCTCCCGCACCACTGGCAGCCAAGTCATCGCTACGACTACGACATGCGACCATGACGCTGGGCCATTGAGCATGTGAGCCCCGAGTAGCATTCGGATCGCATGAGTATCCAAAAATGCAAGTCTCCACTCTGCTAAGACCACAACACATTCAAGACGCAAGACCATAACGCGGCTTGGCACCGGGTCACAACGGGCGCGGCTTAGAAGCTGGTGACTCCGAGTGTGACATCATAACTCTAGGCATCTTATCCGTGGTCGGGCTCCGAACATGAACGAGCGCTGAGCAATCAGTGAGATCATGAAGCGTCAGGGTCCAAGGGAGTCGGTTTGGCGAAAGCCCCTCGGTTTCGGATCTGAGAGAAGCCACATGGCACTGGCCGGGAACCTGCAGCGGATGAAATTGCGGATGAAATTGCGGATGAAAATGCGGCCCCGTACGGCTCGGGTCTAGCGGCGGGAATGTGTCGCGCGGGATGGTCGAGCCTACTGATTCGGCCGAACAGCCGGAGGTGCGGTGATTGATAAGCTGACACCAAGGCAGCAACATTCGTGTCTCCATGTTTAGCGTCCGAAAAACGAGCATAGTTGTCCCGACTGAAGCACCGTGGACTTCCGTGGACCGCCGTGGACATTGATAACACGGAGTGTTGAAAGGAAGCAGAAAAGACGGCGTAGATGCAGTTTATCAACATCTCCTAACTGACCGTGAATAAACACATCGTACCTGAGCTACCTTGGTATAATAAATACAATACAGAAGGGGAATCCCAATCACACGCTGTTCCAAAGTAACCCATTCTTAGACACTCACTCGTACACTCTTAATCGTCACACAAAACAAACATGAACAAAACCAGCCGCCTCAGAAACCGAGAAGGATCTTCCTCCACGGAATCTTCTTCTTCTCCGCACCCGCCGCCGAAGCCCCGTATCCCTCCTCTTGGACATTGTGCTGCCCCACGATGGCCAGAAACACATCATTCAGCGTCGTGGGACTTACGCTGTGGTGCTCAATTCCCAACGCCTCCTTGTTCTCCTCAAGCATCAGAATCAACTGACCAATGGCACTCACACTCCCCGCCCGCCCGCCCGCCTCGCCCTCGCCCTGCCCGCGCCGTCTCGTCTCCCGGACCTGCTGCGCGCGCGCAAGCACGTCGGCCGCCGAGACGGAGAAGCGCATCTGCCCGTGGTACGTCGCCGCCTCGATGCCCGCGCCGGGGAACATCATCTGCACCCACTCGCGCATGCGGCCCATCTCCTCCGGCGTCGAGTGCGGCGCGCTGCGGCTGACGAGGTGGACGTACAGCGAGTCCCCGAAGCGCGCCTGCAGCGTCTCGACCGCGCCGACGGCGAGCATCCGCTGCGCGACGATGCCGGCGCGGTGCGCCAGCGCGTCCGCCTCTTCCATGCTGTGCGTGGTGAGCAGGATCGCGCGGCCCGGGACGATGGTGCTGAGGGTGCGCCACATGATGCGCTTCGCGGCCGCGTCGAGGCCGGAGGAGGGCTCGTCGAGGAGGATCACGGACGGGTTGCCCGTTAGGGCGATGCCCAGCGAGAGCTTGCGCTTGTTGCCGCCCGAGAGGTGCTGTGCCATGGTGTCGGTGTGGGCGTCCAGGCCGACGGCGCGGACGACGGCTTGTGTCTGGTACTCGACGTCCGCGATGCCTCTGAGACGTGCGTAGTGGCGCAGGTGCTCGAGGACGGTCATGGAGTCGACGGCGTCGAATTGCGGGCACACGCCGAGGTTGGAGCGGGCGAGGGCGCGATGGTCGGTGACGGAGACGTGCTCGACGAGGACGTCGCTGCCGTTCTTGCTGGGCTGGATGTCGCCGCGGATGAGGGAGATGGTGGTCGACTTGCCGGCGCCGTTGGGGCCGAGCAGGGCGAAGACCTCGCCGTGGCGGACGCCGAAGGTGACGTTGTCGACGGCGGTGAATTTTCCGAATTTCTTGGTGAGGTGCTTTACTTGGAGGCCGTCGTCTGAGGCGGTTGTCTCGACGCGGGCGAGTTCGTGGGCGACTTCTGGGTCGGTGTAGGTTTGTTCGGCCTCGGGGTTTTGTGTCTTCTTGCGCTTGAGAATGGCGGGAAGTTTGTTTCCGCTGTCGTGCCACAGCAAGACGCAGAAGAGAAGCACGGTTTGCAGTGACAGGTAGAGGATCGGGCCTCCGTAGGCGTTGAGGGTGCCTGGATAGCCGTAGAAATCGGTGCTGTCGCAGGCCAAGTTGAACGTGTTCAGGCCGATGATCATGGCGCGGCAGACGTTGGCGACGGGGAAGAAGGCCGCAGCGGTGTAGTGCCCGATCAAAATGTTGCGGTCGCTGACCGTAGCCGGGGAGAAGGTCAAGATGTAGAGGAACGCGATGAGATAGATGGCAAAGCCCACGCTGTTGTAGGCCATGATGGCGGCAAAGGTCGCGACCTGGCTCTTCATGAAGAGGGAAAACACGTAAGAGAGCAGTATCGAGGTGAGTCCGTAGAGGACGAACACCGGGAAGAGGTAGCCGGGGGCGTACCATATATCCGATGTCGCTACGAAAATGACGGCCGCGATGATGAGGGCAACGACGAAGATGCCGTAGTCGAAGACGACGTGCGCCGTCCAGAGGGGCAGTGATCGGACTCCGCTGGAGTATTGCAGGCCGCGGACGTTGGAACGCCGCTCGACGTTGGGGTAGAGCCCGAAGAAGGCCGGGACGATGGAGAGGACGATTGTGAAGAAGATGGCGAGTTGGATCGTGTCGATGTTCGCGGCACCGAAGGCGCTGTCGAACGAGATGTACCTTGTGACGATGTTGGTGTTCGTCAAGGCGACGGTGAGAAGGTTCTGAGAGACGACGGCGGCGGGGATCGCCTTGTAGTCTTCCGTGTCTGCTCGCCACGCCACAGTCGGGGGTCCGTTATCGTTGGAAGCCCAGAAGCCTCCAGGCATGAGATTCTTCCTCTCATTGTCCACGTAATCCCGCAGGTCAGCCTCGGACGAGATGCTGTTCAGCGTGAAGTTGCCCGATCCCGGGGCCAAGGTATCGACCAGAGAAGTGAATGCACTTCCGTCCACGGCTTCAGCCGGTCCGGCAGCGACGCGCATGTTCTCAATGACACCATCGTACATCCCGCTGGTTGCCCTCCCGTTCCCATCCGTGGGCGTACAGCTCGACGCAGGCTTGTCATTGATGAGAATCTGCATGATGGCCGCGGCAATGACGGGGATGAGGAAAGCAGCCACAAAGGGAATCCAGTTGGTCTTGAAGAGCGTGACGCGCTTGTACACCAACACCGTCATCTGCTTCACGAAGCCCGTCTGACGACCCGACTGGAGACCGAGCGAGTTGCGGCCGCCGTCTGCCATCCCCTTCTCGGTAATCTGCCCGGAATCGTCGGAGAACCTGGCGCCCGGCGCAGGCCGAGACTGGAGATCTTCCCCCTGGACCTCTTCAGCGACGTTGAGGAATACGTCTTCGATGTTGGGGCTGTTGATTTTGTACGGAAGACGCGCTGCTTCGAGGGCGCGGATGACCTCTGCTGCGAGGGTGGACGACGGCGCAGTGTAGACGATCGTGTTCGATTCAGCTTTCATCTCGACGCCATGGACTTCAGGGGCCACTCTGACGTTCTTGGCGTTAAGGACGTGGATGCGGTAGCCGGCGCCCAGAGACTCCTTGAGCGCAACCGAAGAACCTTCTGCTCTGAGCTTGCCCTTGGAGAGAATGGCGATGTTGTCCGCGAGGAGGTCAGCTTCGTCGAGGAAGTGCGTCGTCATGATGATGGTCCGCCGTCCCCTTTCAGCCAGCAGGATATCCCAGATCTTCCTGCGCGAGAGGGCGTCGATGCCGGAGGACACCTCGTCGACGCAGCACACGGCGCTTCCGCCGGTCAACATCATGCCGAGCTGCAGCTTGCGCTTCTGGCCGCCGGACAGGGTCTTGGACTGGGCACTCTTCTTGGAAGCGAGGCCGATGGCGTCAATCAGCTGTGTCATGTCGTCGCCGCCACCGCTCGCGTGCCCCGTGGACTTGAGCTGGTTGAAGATGCGAATGTGCTCGGTGACGGTCAACTCGTCCCAGAGCACGTTCTTCTGCGGGGCGATCCCGATGCCGCCGGATGCGTCTATGGACACGCTGCCCTGGTTGAAGCGGCTGATGCCAGCGATCGCGTTGAGGGCCGTGCTCTTCCCGCTGCCGTTGGCACCCAGCAGCGCGAGGATCTGGCCCCTCTTCGCCGTTAGATTGAGATTGTTGACGGCAAGAGTCGGCTCGCGGGGTTTCGAGACGAAGGAGAAGATGCGGTGGAACAGGCTTGGCTTGTAGACCTTCATGAGCCCATCGATGTAGACTGCTTCCTGCGGTTGAAGGCCCATGCCTCTGTAAATCCTGCGGCTCTCGGATCCGACGCCGTGGATCTGGCGCTCGAAAAAGGCTGCCATAAGGGGGTAGACGAGGAACTGGATGATGAGGAAGATCCAGAGGACGATGCCGGGGAGATTTGAAGCGCCGGTCGGCGGCCCCTTGATGAGGTTCATGGGGCGACCCTCGGCCTCGAAGCGGGCGATCGACTTGATGAAGAAGACGAAGGCGCAGGGGGTGAAGAGCAGACTCAGGACGGCGACGGCGGCGGTGGGCGGGTCGGGGATGGCCTGGGCAAGAACGCCGAGCAGGACGTAGACGAGGGAGTTGACGACGCCGGAGAGCTGTGCTTTCTTGAAGAACGTGGCGCCGAGGATGGCTTGCGACGTCAACGCCAGGCCGCCGAGGATGAAGAGGATTATGATGATGCCGATGTTGGTCTCCTTCCATATCATGGTGCGTGCGATGATGGAGGCGACCAGCCAGCCGGGGAAGTAGATCGTGGCGAAGGAGTAGAAGTTGGCGGCCATCCGGGCGACCTGGGGCTCCCACTCGTACCTGGTCGACATCATGGCGTCGATGAGCTGGGAGAGGCCCTTCTCCCGCTCCGTGGCGACGTGGCCCGGCAGGTGGTAGCTGACGCCGATGAGGGCGAGGACGAAGGAGACGGCGAGGTAGTCGATGAAGGTCTGCTGGTACCTCCGCCTGACGGAGGCTTCCCGCTCGTCTTCGGTCTCGTCGGTGAAGCCCCATTCTTGTAAGTTGGCGAGCGGATCTGAGCCTCCTGCTGTGGAGTTTAACCGCACAATGGCAGAGTCCACGGCGCGCTGGAGGGGCAGAGTGTAGACCTGCGCATCGTTGTCGCTCTTGGCCACCTGGAACTTCTGCCCAAGAGCAGGGTCTCCTCGAATGGTGTAGTTCCAGAAGCCGCCGTCGCCCTCGCTGGGAGAAGAGTGGAAGACGACAGCGCCGTAGCACGGCGTCGTGCCCCTCGTGGTCGTTTGGCAGATGAGGCTCAAGTCGTCGGCGTTGGCGATGGTGGTGGCGTTCTTGCCGGCCGCGGCGGCGACCTCGTCCGAGAGGGATGAAATTACGCGCTCGATGTCGCCGCCCGTGTTGCCGTTGTTGACGAACACGACGGTGTTGCGGGAGCCGTCGGCGGCGGAGAGGCCGTCTTGCAGGGACCGGACGGCGCGCGGGTCGGCGATGCCGTAGTCGTTTTGGGGCCCGTTGAGGTTTCGACCGATGCCCAGGTAGATTGTGAGGATGATGGGAAGCAGCAGAGCTGTGTAGATGGTTGATCCGGTATGTCGGGATATGAGGATGATGTAGTTTTTGATTGTCAAGATGCCAATCTGGCGCAGCAGGGCGGATCTTGGGGCCGCCATTGCGGCGGTTGAAGGGCGGTTCAGCAGGTGTCGATGCTCGTGAATGTTGTTGGGAGGCTCTTGTAATTAATTAGTACCGTAGTGAGCTCCAATCAATCATCACCAATGTGGTGAAATCAAGCTGTCGAAGAGCGATGTCCAAAGACTTTGATAAAAGTTGTCAGAGTTGAAGCGAGCTGATCTTGATGAAGCGGCCAACGGAAATGGCTGATCTTTATGCAGTGTTTCAACGCAAGCTTCTGAGGAAATTCCAGGAGATACCAAGCCAGCGAACACAGCGGCATCAACATCTTTTTGAAAGAATAAGCAGACCTCAAAAGTAAGGGACCCTGCCTGTGTGACCGCGCCGCCCAACAAGCCGGGGGCATTCAATCACAATTCGCACCGCCGCCGTGTCGTATTCCCAATCGGGTTATTCGACGGGGGGCACGCAGCAAACGCTCAACACTACCGCAAGCTGGCAGCAGCAAGCCGTTTCTGGGAAGGGGAACAGCCTTATGACATCTTACCAGGTCGGCGGACCGTGTTTACTCGCTCGTCGGATATGGCTCATTAGGCGCAGCCATTGGACAAGTTTCGAAGGCCAAGAATCTTACAAGATCGCTCTTCACACGTGCTGTGCCACATCGTGCCTAAATCCTCTGTCCATATCATAACTATCGCGCAGGGCGAGCGTTGTACAGGGACACATCCATTTCCTCAAAGGAGTTTAGCGTTGGTGTCTCAGCCCTTCGGCAGCCACTTTGCCAGGATATGACGCAGGTTGGGCTTCTGGTTGGAGGGGAGCAGCTGTCGTTTCGCCCGGGCGTTCTTTGGGATTGCTGACTGCAGATTTGCAGGTTGGGCGTAATACTGGCATTTCCTCCTTTCGATATTTTGCAAACGGGTTGTTTTCAGTCCGAGAATGTGTGTGTCCTCTGCGGGATCAGTGTGCCGGGGGGCCATCGCATCGCATCGCATCGCATCGTGGTGGAGACATCGGGAGCTCCGTCTTCTTCGGCGGTCCAGCGGCCGGGATGATGGCTCAGGCCCCCCTTCCTTCGGTCGCCTTTCAGATCGCTGGCGGTCGACGGGTGCAAGCAGAATGATGTTGTCTGATATCGCTAATGATTTGAAGTGTACATAATATGCCTTGCCGATCTCATGGCACCCTTCCAGAGCTGGTATTACCCCGTACATGAAAAAATCCCGTCGCTAACACAAAAAGAGTCGCCGCTCCCTGCAGCCCACTGGAAACACTGCCTGAGAGAAGACACAAAAACATCAGGTCCCCTAAAGATTCGCCCTGCTGAACGGGTCGCTCTTCATCACCTCCTCGACCTCCTTGTACGCATCGTATCCGTACAGCCACGGCTGGACCTCGGGACACGTCCATCTGCTCGGGAACGCGCCCTTGAGCTCTTTGCCCAGCTGGGACAGGAAGATCTCGTCTCTGGCTTCTTGCTCCGGGCCGTCGGGCATGTGGAAATCATGGCGCTGTGGTGGGAGGTTAGCCATTGATCAGTGAGTGTCACATCGGTGTAATCCCGGATTCGTTTGCTGCACTCACCTGCTTGAATGTCTCTCTCACAATCGCCTCGCCGCGGGCTTTGCGGAGCTTCTCGTACAATCTCAACGCAGTGGGCAGTTGAGACTTGGTCGTGAGATGGCCCAGCAAGAGACCAAGAACGGCGCCGTCTTCCACCGCTGAGTTGGCGCCCTGGGCGAGATACGGAAGCATGGGGTGGCATGCATCCCCGCTGGATTTCCAGTCATTAGCGAACATTCAGTGCTGGGTTGTGAGTGAGATGAGACGACAACTTACACGAACACAAAGTTGGACTTGTCGCTCACCCACGAAGGCATCTCTTCTCCTAGAAGCAGCATTAGCATGACTATTCGCAGCAATCATTCCATGCACAACTTACTGTGCATCAGCTTCCACTTCTCAACACTGTCAACAGCATCAAGGAACTTGCGCAGAATCGGATCCCACCCCTCAAACCGCTGCCTCAGCTCATCGACATCGCCAGCCTGCCTGCTCACCCCCGTCGGCAAGTCATCCGGCGCCAGCACCACCAGATTATACATCTTCTCCGCCCTCATCGAGTATCCCACGCAGTGCGTGCCGGG
This sequence comes from Colletotrichum sp. HC292, assembly GCA_014705525.1. Lineage (NCBI taxonomy): Eukaryota > Fungi > Ascomycota > Sordariomycetes > Glomerellales > Glomerellaceae > Colletotrichum > Colletotrichum sp. HC292. The sequence goes on from JABGMY010004798.1 coordinate 14,146, forward strand.
CCCGACCCAGAAGTGCACCTGCGGATTCTCAACCCAGCGCCTCAGCTCCGGGTCGCTGATCTGGTCGACGTGCAGCACGACGCGGTACGCCAGATCGCCGGTCGCCAGCGGCGGGTCGTCCGCCTTGAGGAAACACGCGCGCGAGCGCGACCACAGCCCGTCGGCAGCGACGATGAGGTCCGCCCGCGCCTTGACGCCGGACTGCGTCGTGAGCTCGGGCAGGTCGAAGTCGATGCTGTCGACCTTCTCGCCGAGCGCGAAGCGCACGCCGAGCTCCTTGGCGCGCTCGTAGAGGGACAGCTGCAGGTCG
>JABGMY010004800.1:8828-65037 GCA_014705525.1 Colletotrichum sp. HC292
GCCCGCAGCTCACCGGTGACATCAACCTCTCTTTTTTTTTTCGCAAGTTAAACACACACTCAAGACCCGCACAACACCTTCCCTTTTCTGACCTCGCCTCCAAATACCACTGGTCCCGCCGCTCCGACTTTTACCCATTGTCAAAAACTTACAACAGGTAACCGGCGGAGGGTTCAAGCAGCTAAAATGGAGAGCCACGACGAGTCCGACCAGCGCGCTTCGAAGCGTCTTAAGGTGGACGACTCCTCGGCGCAGGTCGGCCAAGATGCACCTGCCGCCGTCGTGACTGAGGCCTCGAGTGAGGAGCGTGTCGCTGTCGATGAGGCTACGAAGCGTGTGGAGCCAATTGCCACAAAGGAGAACGGTGAGAAGGCGGCGGAGGTGAGCAATGGCGATGTCGCTATGACCGATGCGCCTGCCGAGAAGAAGACGGACGACAGGGACAGATCACGTGGCACTGCACCCATTAAGGCTGAGTAAGTTTTTACTGACGGAATTTTAAGCATCACTAACTTGAAGGCAGGTTTCTGGTGCACAAGGAGTCAAGAGACCAGGATGAGGTCGTTGATGACGATGACGCCGCTGAGGGCCGTGGTGAGGGTAACGAGCAGAAGGGAGACGCTCGCGACAACCGCGACAAGAAGAAGAAGCGCGAGAAGCGTGAGAAGGGCCAGAACAAGGAGCGCAGTTTTGGCCACTTCGACGACGCCCTCCGTCTCTGCAACAGCCGTGCCTACACCTCTGAGTTCTCCCCCCGCGAGTGCAGATTCGGTGACAGATGCAACCTTGTCCACGACCTGCGCAAGTACCTTAAGGAGGGTCGCCGCGAGGATCTCACCACTTTCGAAGGCAAGTGCCCCGTCTTCGAGGAATGGGGCATCTGCCCTTCTGGCTGGAAGTGCCGTTTCGTCAACAGCCACATGAAGGAGATCGAGCACGAAGACGGCCGCAAGGAACTGGTTCTGGTGGAGGAACCAAAGAAGACTACAGGCGATGCCCCTGTCGAGGCAGGACGTGAGGATCTCAGGCCAGGTGTTTACAACAACACCGAGAACCAACTCAAGATTGACCTCAGCCGTAAGCGGATTGACTTCACCGAGACGGACAAGTACATCACCTGGATGAACAAGGATACGAGGTTGGGTGATGAGTTCCACCAGCGTCGCAAGGATCAGAGGATTGGCAACAATGACGACTTGCGTGCGCAGTACGTCGAACCGCCCTTGAAGCCGTCTGAGAAGCGCAGGCTTTACTTCGGCAAGGAGACGCCCGCCCTGGCCCCCCTGACTACTCAGGGCAACCTTCCCTTCCGTCGACTTTGCGTCGATCTCGGTGCTCAGTTGACCTACTCCGAGATGGCTCTGGGCATGCCCCTTGTCCAGGGAGTAAAGAACGACTGGGCCCTCATGAAGGCCCACGAGAGCGAGATCAGCCCGCCCAAGGTCAACCCTGAGAGCACCAGCATTGTGCAGGGTTACGACAACTCGCGCGATCTCAAGTTCGGTGCCCAGATCTCTGGTAACCAGGCCTGGCATTGCGTCAAGTCTGCCGACCTCCTCAGCAGATTTGTCCCTCACCTCCGCCTCATTGATCTGAACTGCGGCTGCCCTATTGACATGATCTACAAGTCTGGTGGTGGCTCTGCTCTTTTGGAGTCCCACGGCAAGCTCGAGCGCATGGTCCGCGGCATGAACACGGTCTCTGGAGAGATCCCCATCACGGTCAAGCTCCGCACCGGCGTCAAATCTAACCGCCCGACGGCCTCTTCCATCATCGGCAAGCTCGCCTTTGGCTCTCGCGAGAACCGCGAACGCGCAGGTGCTCCCGGCTGCGCCGCTATCACCCTCCACGGCCGCAGTCGCGAGCAGCGTTACACGAAGAAGGCCGACTGGAGCTACATTGCCGAGTGTGCCGTGATGATCAAGGAGTACAACGCGCAGAAGGACAAGCTCACCGACACTGCTCAGGAGCCCGATGAATCGACTCTTCCCAACTCCAAGGACGGCCGCATGTTCTTCCTCGGTAACGGCGACTGCTACTCCCACGTCGAGTACTTTGAGCACATTGAGAAGGCCAAGGTCGATACTATCATGATCGGCCGCGGCGCTCTCGTGAAGCCCTGGCTGTTTGAGGAGATTGAAAAGGGCCAGTACCTCGACAAGTCGGCCACGGAGCGTCTCGCCTACGTCGAGAAGTTCTGCAGGTTCGGCATGGAGGCCTGGGGCACGGATGAGCTGGGCATAGGATTCACCCGCCGCTTCCTGCTCGAGTGGCTCTCGTTCGCGCACCGCTACGTTCCTCTCGGTCTGCTTGAGCACCTTCCTCCCGACCTCAACGACCGCCCGCCTGCGTACCACGGACGCAACGATCTAGAGACGCTTCTTGCTAGCAAGAACTACCGCGACTGGATCAAGATCAGGTATGTTGGCCTGGGGAAGTTTTTTTTCGTGTATATCTGCTAACAGCCGTAACAGTGAAATGTTCCTTGGACCTGCTCACCCCAACTTCACCTTCCAGCCCAAGCACAAGTCTCACGCCTATGAGGCCGAGGGTTAGGGTGTTGCACATACGCCATGAGAAGATGATGTGGACACGGGGATTGGGACAAATGGATAAGAAGAGAGACCTTGCTAACTTTGGCTTTTTTGACGGAGACGATGCGTGAAGATGTAACGCAGATTTGAGAGTACTGCCAGGTTGGGAAACATCACAAAAGCAGAAGTTGATGTACCCTGAGGCTTAAAATGGGCTAGATAAAATCAAAAGTCATGACGCGGAGGACAAAGTCGAAACGCCGATCTTGCTGTTCTTCCCGCTTAACACGAGGCTCAGGGCTCTCATGCTTGACTTCAGGGCTAATCTCACTGGCCTGATCGTCTTCCAGGTTCAATTCCTCCAAGTCCAAGATGACCTCATGCGGATTAACTAGTCGTGATCTTTGTTAGCCTACGGCAGGCGGGGTTAGCTAGGGTACTAACGATTCAGAGCGCTCTCGCAGGGGTAGAACATGCCTCCACCGGAATGGTTCCTGAACCTGCAAAACCCGATGCATCACCCGACCTTGGTACATCACCCGGTTCAAAGATTGCTGTCCCATGCCGTAAGGTACGTTACACGCTTTGCAAATGAGGCGTGAGAAGCAAGTGTCCCTGTAGGCTTCGTAGCGACCCTCCTTTTTCGTCCCTCGTCTTCTTCCCTGTCGACTATCGTCCTTGCCGTCCTTGTTGTTCCTATCATTGTGATCGGCCTGGTGTATGACATGGCAAATTGCCACTTCCAGACGTATTTAAAGACCTTGAATGAAAGAATTTACGGACAACCCGCCGCAATGATGGGTCCGGGTATGGTTCGGCGCGTTGAATCGGCGTTTAATAGCTCACGGAACATTCGACCTACCACCAGACGAAACTCATATAGTCCGCTTTCTACATCTTCTATCTGACATCGTCTGGTGTTTCTAGTATCCAGCGTGAGTCTGGAATTCTGCATTGCAGTATTCCTACACAGATGTTATCCGCGTTTGCGAGCAAAGCTTTCTAGCCTGGGGGAGTTGGAGAGGAATGTCATAACCCATGACGCGTTCGTCAACCGCCGGTCAGCTGGACACTTGGTACAGATCGCCTCCATTTGGCCAAGAAAAGGATCTCGATCTGATGCAATTGATCTCATTGACCCTTTTGATATAGAGATTGAGAACCATCACCATCCAACGCAGATCGGCGTCATCTACGTAGCCTTCTATGTCATGCTGCCTATCAGGTCTGAGTTCCTGATCCCTATTCATCGTCGTCGCCTATATCAGCAGTCAATGTCTGCTGCTCAGTCAATTTTGAACCGATGTCTTTGCTGATTCCGTCGGAAAACTGAGAAATCTTTCGGCAAATGGTCCCGAAGACTGCATTCAAGTAGTGAGACTGAAAGGCACTGCCGCTCTGTCCTCTTACGTATCCAGCTTCTGATTGCTAACATGGTTCTGCATATCACTCTCGTTGACTTTATCAGTGTCCCACACGGTCTTGTGTTTATTTCATGCAGTATTCCTATTAATACTGACTTCCAGGAAATGCCTCCTTCTCATGTTCCCTCCCCCGTGACGATCGTACCGAGTAGTCTGAATCTGGCGATGGATCCGGGCCACAAACAATCCTGAAAGATCCGTGTCTCAAACCTGCAATTCTGCCCACTGAGATCCAGTTTGCTATACACGACCTCTTTAGACTTATGTGCCCGTCAAAAACTAGGGTTTAATAGAGAGACAACACATCTTGCTATGTGACATCCTCTCCAGGCCTGTTTACCTAAGGAGCACACGGCAGCTATCAAATTCAGTCGCCAATCTGGTTTAAAGTCGTAAGTGTTTCTACAAGATGAAGCTATTCGAGGTACAAGGGGCAATGGCCAATTCACTTGCCCAAACGCCATTTTTCAAGTGAAACTTCCCAACATCCTCCATCGCTTTTCAGTATTGGTGCTGGCTGAGTAGATTGATTGAATACGCGTGAAGGCCGAAGAGATGATGGGCTGACAATAACATCTCTAATCGCCGTTTCTAAAGTGCGACGAGAGAACTCCACACAAAATTCTGATCTAGACGGCATCAAACGATGCTTTGAATGTATTCTTTGCTGCGACTTTTCTCAGCTACTTGTTCTCTCAGATCTCCTAGAAATAGTTATTCCTAACGTGTATATTGCATCTTGGCTCCAAATTAGGGTCTATTGCATGCAAGGAGGGATGAATGCCTGATGATTATTTCCAATTTTCAAGAGATGTTAGATTTAAAGCCACATAGCTTTCTTTTCTCTGTCCCTCCGAGGGCAACAATCATCTTCTCAGAGGCTCTGTTTACTCTCCAGATCCAAACTCCCTAGTAGAGATTCAACCATGGTACAACTTGTATACAGAGGTAGTCTGCTAAAGTAATATCAGTATCTGGCTAGCATACTGGTCTCCTGATATTCTAGTTTCCCCGCAGTATTCCTTGGAAAATACTGACGGAGTATGCCACGCCTATCAGATAAATCCTACTGCTGCATCTTTTTTAATGGGGAAGGCCTAGCCCTCCTGATGGCATTCATATCTCTTCATATGAGTTACTCAGCGGGGGATGTCGAAAACAATTGATTGAGTTGAATTGCAGAAAACGGAAGACTTTAACCGTCCTTGTAGACACGGAGCATGGAAGGAAGATGATTGCCTCAGAAGCGCGGGTAGTGAACGAGAAAGCCTCGGATATCCTGACAGCAACAGCTGGTCCAGAGAGAGCCAGCAGAGAACAAACAAGAATCTATTACCGGTCCGAATTCCCTCGCTTTCGTTATATCCAGATGATTTTATGCATAAGCTGTCCTTAACTTTCAGGTAGTAGACGGTCCACTGGTATTCACGCATACTTGTAGTAGTCATCCCCACACGTCCGTGATGTCAGCATTTGCAGACCAGGACCCAAGAGATGATGTTCTGAAGACGAAGTTCTTTCTCACTGGATCAGCTAGAATTTAATTGCTACGTCAACACAATATCGCGGAGTCGATTTCTGCATGCGGAAAGCGTAATTGTTATCCGTCTGTGTCCATTTCCGTGCTACCTACGAGCCTTCAATGTGGCGTAGAAGGCCCAAACAGCCGACAGTCAACATGTGGCCACAAAGGTGAGCTTGAAAGGTTCCTGCAGCATAAATATTCTATCGAGGGAAACTGCCTTCGGAAACAGAACACGCAACAAAGAGGAATACGAAGATCAAGAACACCAACAGCGTGCATTCTTTCGATCGCGAAATGGCGCCGAAGAGACTCTCCGCTTCCTTTCAGAAGTATGTCGAAAGATGCATTTCGAGTGAAGTCGACCGGCATGCGGTGAGCAATCTGTCGTTACCCATAGCCTCCGACATCGACCATGACCAGAAGCACCCCGCCCACCCCAATCAACCAGTGACAAACTCGCCGCGAACAAGGACAACGAGGTTTCAGACTGGCCTGAGGGCGTCAACATTGACCCCTTGATAGCTGCGATATATCGCAACGCGACGAAGAGCCCGCTTTGCGGGCTCCCCGACCACATCTTGGTCAACATCATGCAGCAACTGGATCTGACCACCGCCTGCCAACTCCGCCGCGCCTCGCGAACATTCATGAGGATCTTCTCTTCGAGGCTCTTCTACGAATGGCATGATCGTGGCGACGGTTACGGCCTCCTGTGGAAATCGCCGTTCCAAGCCGAGGGCTGGAAGGAAGCCCTCTCTTTCGCGGCGCCGGAGACGACAGGATTTTGCAGAGGCTGTAAAACCAATCGCTTGCCTCGATGTTGGTCGTCTGATCGCGCCAGAGCTTACCTGTACTGTTCTGGCTGTGAACAACTACATCCGACGAGCATCTTTTCCATTGCGGAGCGTCAAAAGGGTGCAAACACGAGAGTCTGCATCGGCCGGGAAGGACACATACGCCTGTGCGAGCACAAGACTGTCACCTGGGACGATTTCGTGAGGGTATCTTCGAATATATCACTTCCGGAATACAGAAGGAAAAGTGTGTCCACCATCACTTGTGACCATGTTAGTCACAAAAAGCGGTTTGAAGAGGTGAAAGCGGAATTTCAACACACGAAGGGCAACGCTCTCTGGGCTAGTCAAGTGGCCCTTCTGAAGAGAACGAGACACTTGCGTTTCCCCAACAGATCCCATCCAGTCACTGCTGCCGAATTTCGACGTCGGCTTGCTGAGCTGCGACAACTCTCGCCCTGTTCATGGTACCCCGAAGAAGGCCCCCGGCGGTTAGATCCAATGCTATGCTTTGATCCCAACTTGTGTCACTGTCTTCATTACGAAGGTATCGAGAGATATATGATTCCAGTCCATGACCGAGTGGCTTCCAAGAGTTATACGGAGCGCCCCCGTAAGTAGTCTAGATATGATATTGACCGATGCTGACGGCAGGCTAGATAGCCACCAGTTCTACCGGTGGACGACGGACGAAACGGCATACTTTCAAGCCAGTTTCAAAAACTGCGGATCCCACGGAAACTGTTGGGAATTTCTGCTTGATCGTACCTCCAGTGCTTCAGAGGACTCGGGCCAATTGAGTCCGTCTAGTCCCCAGTGGTACCTCGCGTTGGATCCTACGTCCTACAACCTGAAAGACGACACTGAATTCAAAGAGATTACCTGGTGCGAAGATCAGGCTTGCCGCAATTTTTATAGTCTCCGGGAAGATTCTAGCCTTGGAACTACATGCAGGAAAGACAAAGAGCTCGTTTAGTATAACATAAACCCCCAATCTAGGGGGCTGCTTGTGATGTAGTCGGTCCATCTGAAGATCAAGTGATCACCAGAAGGCCCAAGTCGGATCTATCGTACGGCTGATAAGCACGACGAGGATTCAAAGTGGCTTGAAATGGCAAATCTCTTACCCCGTGTCTTCCGCGTAACTGACCGGGCCTGCGGCTGTGGAGGATGTTCGCACGTTTTCAGCATCAACAACTGGGCCGAACGTCACAACAATTGCGTGGAAAAATCTCATCCTGCTGTTCACCCGGATGACTACATAGATCACTTCTGCTGTGCCGAGGCGGACGGACGGACTTTCCGCTCGTCGGCGTCGTCCATCTTCGTCCATGGCGGCGGCGTCGTCGTCGTCGTCTTCCAGGCACTCACATCGAGACTTGCGGCAAGTGAGACAGGAAGGGTCAAGGTTGGAACTGCGCCGGCCGTGGCGAGGATACCTTTCGAGGATGACCGGAACACCTCAGCACACATGAGCGTTTGAACCGTAGTGACAGTCGTTTGGGTATCTACTACGCTATTTGCCGCGAAGATAACATAGAACCCGTGATTGGAGGCACGCCCGCAAGTGTGTCTCCATGGCGGGCTATTCCCAGAGCTTCGGACGTTGTGTATGTTGCAGACGGTTTGCCTGTCCAAACAGTGACGGCCCTTGTCAGACGCCAAGAACATATTGCAAGTGATCATGTCATGGCACTGACATAATGAATGAAGACATTCGATCTTGGACTGGATCCAATTGCGTCGAAACTCAAAGCTGATGTATAGCTAAAACGCCTCGCCGTGCTGGCGAACCCTCCTGACCTTTACACCTGTTGGATCCTCAGGGCTGTCCAGCTCCCGGCCAACCGTCACCTCATCACCAGGCGTGTCAAATTTTATTCCGTAGTCGTCTTCCACTCAGAAAAAAGTCGTCAAGTCGATGTGCACTGAGGCCTTTTGCTTACTGTGCCTTCTTGTCACCCTTGGGCTGCGTCTGGCCGTACTGCTCGGAGAGCTCGTCGTAGCTCTTGTGCAGGCCGGCGCTCTGCTTCTTCAGGGTCTCGATGTCGCGATCCTTCCTCTCGAGCTCCTTCTTGAGCTTGGCAATCTCGCCAGCGTCACCGGCAACGGCGAGCTTCCCGCTCTGCTTGGTGTTGCCCTGGGTACCCTCGTAGCTGCGGACCTTGTCCTCAAGACGCATGACCTCGAGGATCATGACGTAGGTGCGGTTGAGGATCAAGGACAGGAAGAGAGTGAAGCCGCAGAGGTACATGTTGCGCTGGGAGTAGAACTTGCGGGCTTGTACCTCGAGGCGCTCGTGACCCATGACGGCGGCTCTGTTCGAGAAATTGTTAGTGAGTCGATTGTCCTGAGGGGCACCGCTTTGAAGGTGGGTATTCCAAGGAAGAGATTATGGGAGAGGGGCATTGATTTACGCACCCGCTGTTCTGCTTCTCGGTAGCGAGCGCCAGCTCGACCTGGACGCGGTAGACGCGGTTAACGCTGTCGATAAAGAGAATGAGGATGAAGACAAAGGTGATCTTCATCCAATACTGGACTTTGGCGACGATGGGACTCTCGGAGATGAAGCTACGGGAAAACCGGACAGTTAGCTTCGAGCTCTTCGGGAGTGCGGCATGAAGGGGGAGCGGGTAGGGAGAACATACGTAAAGAGTCTACGCTTGATGGCGAAGGGAAGGGGCACGATCAGGAGCATGAACAGGCCCATCTCTGCCATGAGCAGCATAAACACCTAGATCCAGTCAGCGGCGGTTCTCCTCAATTGCCCCTCTCCGGGTATAGGAGAGGGACGACGCCAGTGGTGTGCAAAGCCGAGACTTACGAGAGTGTAGTAGAGAGTCATCTTGACGATGCGGGGAAAGCTTCAGCTTGTGAAAGATTGGTCGTGTGCTTCCCGTCGAAGTAGGAATTGTTGGTTGTAGGAAAGAAACACTCGGAAGCCCAAACTGACTTGACCGACGGTGTTTTTGTGTGTTGCGCTGGCGAAAAAGTTGCGTGGGTATTGGGGATTCGGAGTGCTGTGATTTGTTGCGAGAGAAGCGGCAGGCGGACTTGGGAGGAGCTGGCCTTTTGTACAAGGTGCGTGAAAGGTGACGATGGTGGGACGGGATCCGTAAGGTAGAGGTGGCAGGACCACAAAGCATGCCTGGGTCTACTTTTGCTGCGTGCCTGCCTGCCAATCCTCGTGCGGACGAATACCTACGTAAACGTTACGGGGAGAGAGCTGAGCAACTTGCTGGGCGGGTCCCCTCCCTTTGGCTGCGGTGCTCCTGTGAGAGGGACCTACTGCAGCTGAGGAAGCTACCGGGTACAGCAAAAAAGACGTAAGTCAACAACGTCATCGGTGGCTCGTGCGTAGACTGGACGGAAGCTGAGGGAAAGCTAAGGGTGCAATCTGCCTGATGCGGCTGCTACGGCAGCTGCCGCCAGATGGAGCCGGGCCTGGCCAGGCTACGTTGTGCCGCTGTCCGTGGGAGGACACCCGAATTGACTCCAGTCATCCAATCTGACGTCAATGTCGAGATGGCACGAGGAATGGGATAGGACACACGAATCAGGTTTCGGCACCAAGCCACATCCCGTAGAGCCGCGTTGGCGCTGGTCTGGCCGTCTATGTTCTTCGTCAACGCAGAGCAGTGCCTCACCAACATCTTTTGTTTCATAATCATCTTGTGCAAACATATTGTATGCATTCTCTTCGCTATAGACAGACACTGCTTCGTAGGCATTACCTTGGGTATTCATAGCATACTGAGACCAAAGTAGCCAAGCAGCAGCAAGCCGCTCCCAATGCCACGGAATCCAATCGTCAACCTGAACGCCCAGCTTTTAAAGTCCCAAAGGACAAACAACAGCCCCTAAACTAAATGCCAGAATCGTACACTCTTTACAAAGAAAAATAAATGGCTTTATAGACGGTTTTTGTGATGGGGTTTGTGAAGGCTCCGTCTTAAGGCCTCAGATGAGCAGCTCTCTGGCGCCTAGTTGTAGAATACGCTCTTCTGGAAGCTCTCGGGCGACACATCACCAATCTTGGTCTTGATTTCCGGAGCCTTCTCCGGCACAGGGGCAGCCTTGATCGCGGCCAAGGGTTGTCCAGGTCGCTTAATAACCTCGAGGTAGGTCGAAGGAAGATAGCCCATGCGGCCGTCACGAGCGCGGCACTTCCACCATTCACTGGGGTTGCCCATAGGGTCGCTCTTGGACAGGACGGCTACAAGGTCGCCCTTACGCACCTCCATATCCACGTCCTTAACGGCGTTGCCGGCTTGAGGAGTGAAGTCGTACATGATGCGACAGTAATCAAGCTTGGAGGGATCCAAGGCTTGTTGCTCGCCGGCAAGCGCCATACGGCGGCGTTCCTCCTCCTCCGCAGATTGGGCCATAGTGTTGATCATCTTGCGCATCAGGTACGGGAGACCGAACGCAGCAAGAAGGAAGAAGAAAAGGGGCTTGCGAGAAGCCTTGGGGGGTCCGAGGGGAGCACCATCGGGGCCGACGGGCGAGCGGCCTTCAAACTTGGCAAAGGCAGCCGGTGTAAGAGCTGTCGCGTCAGCTGGGGGTGGACGGCCGGTAATCTTGGCGATGAGCGTACGGATCCAGCGCATCAGGGTGAAGATGCCCAGAATTGAGCCCAGGGTATCTCTAAGGTTACTAAACTGTTCCGCTACTGAAACCATGGCTGTTTTCTTGTCAGTAACGTGTGCTGTCAACGATCTGTTACTGAAACTTACCGAAAAAGCTGGAGTGTGTAGCCATATACGTGCTCTCCAACATCTGAGCAAACCCGCCAAAGGCGCCGACGATGCCCTCCAACATCTGGAACGTGGCCTGAGTGCTGTTGTTGAATCGGTTCGTCAAGCTGTTCGGATCGTTGGGGTTTCCGGGCATGCCTCCCATGCCCATGCCCCCCATGCCGCCGTACATGCCTCCTCCATACATGCCGCCGCCATATCCGCCATAGCCTCCGTACATGCCGCCGCCATAGCCGCCGTAGGAACCCATCCTAGAGTACGGGCTGCCGTAAGGCGAAGAGTATCCGCCGCCGTAAGGGCTTGCTGCACCGATACCGGCACCGAGTCCGGTTCGGCTGTATGCCGAGGCGTTCTGATTGACCGCGGAGGCGAGGGAAGCTGGTCGCTCAGGGACAGTGGGCACCGACGATGCAGAAGTCGTCGAGGCAATGGAGGTCGCCGGTGTCGGGGTCGCGATGGAAGCGGCGGTAGGAGCTATTGATGAAACTGTTAATAATCTGGATCTAGAGGCTGGAATGGCGATGTTGGTGCTGGTAGACGCACTTGACGCAGCGGTAGTTGCGCCGGCCCGTTCCCAGGGCTTCGGTGGTGATGCCATTTTCTTGTTTCACGATAAGGAAGAAGTTTTCCTTACAGTCGTTGGTGTCGCTCGGCGTTATCTCGCAATCTACCGGTCGGGGTTGGCTGGTGGCGACGTTGACGTCTGCTGCTTTGTTTTTTCTCTCTATCGAGCACCGGAAATGCGACGGAGGATGGCTTTTCGCAGCCAGGTCGGATGGAAGATGGCAATCGACCTCGATCAGCTGCGATGTCGAAAGACGGTCCAACGACGTTGGCGATGGCAGGAGCGGAGGAGAGGGGAAGGGAAAGTCGGGGTAGAGGAGAGAAAGAGTGCCGCTGGGATGACGGACGCGGATTGGGCTGATAGTGCAGCAGACTTGAGTAATGGGGGTCAGTCGGCGGACGGGGTCGGGGACGCAGCCGTGCGTGCAGTTGCCAGTCGCAAGTGCTGGCGGCAAGTGACCCGGGGCCTGTGCTTGGCGTTTACACACTGAAAATGTGGACAGGAAATGCGAAGGGCGAGGGTGCGAAAGGTTAAAAACATGGGGTCGGGGGTCAGGTTCCATAGGTTTGCCTCGGTATTTCGGCCGGCGGCCTAGGCCTGGCTTACGGTGCTTCGTTGCCGCTGCTGCGCCGCCCCAAACACCAGGCCTCGGCATCTTTCATCAGATCGCAAACATTGTCATTCAGGGTCTCAAACCGTTCTGGCGGTTTCGGACTTATCTGTCGTTTTTATTTGCACCGAAACCTAATGATTGCGAGACCACCAAGTTTGGGTGCTAGAGCAACTTGATGCTAGAGCGACTATTTTTCCTCGATGGCGTCGTCTCTGATCGTCTCTATCGTTGTTACTATCGTCGCTTCGACTACCGTCGTAGTCGTCTCTAATCACTCTGATTTGCAGTCGCCCTTGATCGAACTAAAGCTCCCAATCCACGGGTATTGAGTACGAGATACAGCCGCGCACACACAGGAAATTGTGGTCCTCTGCTCGGTGACTTGCAGCAAGATCCCCAGATCCACATCAGCTACACGCTGCAAAAGCGTGTCATGCGTCGCCAGCAAAGCGACCCTCTTTGCAACGAAGCACAACACAACACGTTCACCGTGATTCAAAGTGTCGAGACCATCTGAGTCATCAAGGGTTCAAAATCACAAGCTTCAATTTCTATTGTCCTATCACGTTTCTTCTTTCCCACCGCCACGCTTACTGGAGCCCGGCAAAAGCCTTGGCGTTCTTCACGTGCTCTTCCCACGTAGTCAGCTTGTCTTCGACAATGGCGTGCGACTCGTCCAGCTTCTCGCCGCCATAATATCCAAACTCATCCAGCAGCCTCATGTTCTGCAGCATCTCCTCCGCCACGAAATCGGGCATGCCCTGGTCCTTAAGCGCCCCGCGGAACTGGTCGTGCGTGAGCTGGTTGTACTTGGCCGTCTTGCCGGCCTCGGGGTACACCTTCTTGAACACCTCGACCGTCTCGCCGGCGGTCACGTACGCCGTCGCACCGAGCACGCGCTTGCCGAGGACCTTGTCGCGGTTCAGGACGATGCCCTTGACGAACTTTCCGGTGTCGGCCACCGTGTCGAAGAGCGGGATCGGCGCGGACGCCGGGATGGGCAGGTTCACGGCCCATGCGTTGTCCGGAGGGGTCTGGCGGAACATGCCGCCGGGGAAGTTGGACATGTAGAGACCCGGGAGGAAAAAGGTCGAGGGCAGGGAGAGGGTTCGGATGTATTCCTCAACAGCGGCCTTGCTGTCAAAGTGGTACACGTCTGGGAGGACGCCCTTAGAGACTGTCAAGGGTGCATTAGTGAGTTGCGTTGTGCCATAACGTGGAAGCTAACAAACTTACGCTTGTTGATGTCGAGCAGAGAGCTGAAGATGAAGTGCTGGACGCCGGCCTCCTGCGCAGCGTCCGCAATGTTCTTGCCCTGCTGAATCTCCAACTCTGCCTCCATTGTTAGAAAGTGTTGTCTCGCAAGCCGATTTGGCAAACTCACCCTTGTCCAGCTTGTCCCAGTAGTTGGTCACCGCGAAGACGGCAGTGGCACCCTTGACAGCAGCTGCCAACGACGCCTTGTCTCCAAGGTCGGCCTAGACGCTAGAGGGTTAGCTTTTTGCCTCGCAAATCGTCGGGTGAGGTAGGAACGGTCAAAGTGACTTACACTGACAACCTCGACGCCCTTGGACGCCAAAGCCTTGGAAGAGTCCTTGGTGGTGTCACGGGTGACGCCGCGGACTGCCCACTCTGCCTTGAGCTTGGGGTCGTTGAGGAAGATGTTGACGACGCTGCCACCCTGGGCACCGGTCGCTCCGAACACCGTGATGATCTTCTTGGTCATTGTTGATTTTGATATGCGTATCTGCTATGTGCGGGCTTCGTTGGTAGTTGGAATATTGTTAGATCGAAGCTTGTGCTATCTGTTTTATCAAGTCAGGATGGGGAACCTCCGGTACTTGTACGACGATGGAGTTCGGACGGACCTGAGTGCTTCTATGCGTGGAACGTCTCACAATTCGATATCTGAGTGCCGATTGGGAACAAGATTGTAAGACAATGGTATTTGAATTGTTTGCTGATGCTCTTCTCTCCGTCGTCATTGAGGGGCAGCGTCGTCCAAGCTTAATATACCCCTCGTCCAAGCACTCCCAGCCTGCTTGCTTGCCAAGCACACAGTCTAAGACATCGCGGTGCCACAACCGCAGTAGACGCATCTCGACATAAACTACCGAAACAGGTAAAGACACTGGCGCAAGAGAAGCCACTCACGCTCCATCGCCCAGAAGAGAGTTCCGTCCAATACTGCAAACCCCGCGCCGCAGAGGTGCTGCGTGGCTGTTGCCCGCGCGCTTACTTACATGGCGGAGGTGCGTGTTGACCTAAGCAGACACTAAGCAGCGCCGGACTGCCCTCCGACACCCGAAAAGTCCGTCCGTCTAGAGCTGCACCTCGACGTTCCCGCACTTGGTCGGGCACCGGGGGGTGCTTACTCATGGCCCTACTGGAGAAGCCTCATCAACGCACGCTACGCTGGTTGGCTTGCCGCTGATCTTGGCCCAAGTAGAGATTACCAATCGAACCAACATTGAACCACGAGCTTCCTGCGGCCTCCACCTTCACACACGCGAGGCGCGAAACCCCGAATACAACACCATGAAAACCCAGCAAATATTAGAAACAATTTCTCGTTGAGAGCTTCAGTGACTGGAACTTTCTTTGCCTCGCAAGCCGATGACGTGAACTTCTATCTTGACGATGCCATTTGTCACAGTCGGGTAATTGGTTGGCTCGGACTTCCGATCACGTCCGCAGTCGCGAGCGCGAACTGCCTCTTGGTCTCGACCAAGAACTACTCCAACACCGATAGAAATTTCAACGACATGTGCAATCTCTGTAGCAGGTGGAAGTGATTATGGAGAAACGGTTTGCAATACCCCGCAACCTACGGCATGCGCCCTATGAGAGCAGGCTGGCCGTAGGATCAAGAGGCGCTTCGGCTGCGCATACTACGCCGTGAAAAGGCATCTTCCGACGTCTCGCGTCTGACGTGGTTGTTCGGTGAAAAGCCACAAAGCTTGTGCCCTTGTTGCACCAAGAGAAAGATGGCTTCCTCAACACAACGAATTGCCGATATAGTCGCGTTAGTGTAGGAAAAACGGCTCTCTCATCCAAGACATCACAACGACGAGCAACACATCACGCGAGTTGAACTTGTTTGAACTTTCGTATCGATTCCAAATCATCCCAACTGCTTGCAGAGAAGGACAAAAATGCATTGCTTCTCTAACCATGCCCCATCCCTAAAATCAAAAAGGCGCACTTTTCCGGGGCCGGGTATCATCTTGGACGCCGTCTAAGAGTCATTTCGTTTTGCAATCCCCGCCTGCCTCCCAATGCGAGGCATCTTTGTTGTTCATCCCCGAATAAGGTATCAAAAGAAGTGAAAAAAAAGCGTCGTTGAGTCATCAGATACCATGATCCAATGCAAGCAAGACTTGCTCGACTCGGCGAGCCAGAAGAAGAGAAATTTCGTCAAAAAGGGGTGTCGAAAAAACAAGGCCGTCCCAATCCCATATATGCAATCGTTGACCTCCCAAAATCTCATTCAAATCTTGACGCTGTCCGCTTAGCTGGAGAGAGCGAACAAGCTGACCTTGTTGTTGCCGCTCGTGGAGGCGATGGAGGTGGTAGAGAGCCAGCCCTCAACCTGCTCGCGGGTGAGGCCGGCAGAGAAGTCGACGCTGCTGTCGAGGACCTTGACAGAGACCTGGCCGGAATCGCCGTCGAGAACAGTAGCAACCTTGATAGGCTCGCCGGTGGGACGGTCGAAGTAGTCGGAAGAGCCACCAGGGACGTTGGAGTGGAAGGTGGACTTGCACTTGGTGTCGCCAGCAGCAAGAACCTCGAAGATGTCAAGCTCACCACACGCGGGCCAGCAAGAGCAAGAGTTGTACTGGGCGGTGCGGGGGATCTTGGCGTTCAGGAACCAGAGGGCAGGCATGTCGGCGTTGAAACCGGCGGTACCGTCCATGGGCATGTTGAACTCGAAGAGCCAGACAGAGTCCTCGCCCTTGAAGCCGTGGTAGGCAACAGAGCCTGGGCGGTAGTATCCGCAGCTGCCGTCGGTGCACTCCTTGTCACTGTAGATGGCGAACTCCTTGTTGGAGGGGAGGTAGACGGGGTTCAGGACCTCAGGAGAAGCAGCGCCACCGCTGGCATCAGAGTTGAGGTACGACAGAGAGTTGCCGAAGACGTTGTCGAACTTGCCAGAGCCCTGACCACCGTAGTTGCCGAGGAAGACGAGGCCGTCAGCGACACCCTGGTCGGCGTTGTAGTAGGCAACACGGCTGTACTCGCCACCGGAGCTTCCAGTGGAGGTGCTGGCCTTGCTGGGGCTGGCCTTGCTGGAGCTGGACGGCTTGGAGGCGGCGACGGCAGCAACAACAGGAGGCTGAGAGACAGCAGCAGGAGTAGGGGTGGGCGCCACGATGGGAGCAACAGCCGGAGTGTTGGCCACAGGGGCAACGTTCGGAGTGGCGGCTGGGTTCCAGTTGTTGATCCAGGACTGGACAATGCCGTCGATGGTAGCAGTGACCCAGACATCGCCGCGCTTCTCCTCCTTGTTGTCATGAGCCTCAGCATGCTTCTTGTGCAAGTGGTGGTGACCGTGGCGGCGGGCGTGGGTGTGAGACACAGCGGGAGAACGCTTAGCACTGGACTTGAGGTTGTACACAGCAACTTGCTTGAGGTTCATGGGACCACGGAAGAGAGGGGTGAGCTGCGGTGATGTCAGGACCTATCTGTGGACAATTATTTTTTTGAAAGGTTGGAAATAAACTTACCTCCTCGTTAAAGGGGGCCAAGGGACCGGAGAAGGCAACATCCTCAAAGCTGCAAGAGCCATCGTCGCCCATGTTAGACACAGCCTTGTAAGTGCCAGGGTGGCCGACGTTGGAGTAGAGGATCTGGTTCACAACGCCGCACCACCAGTTACCACCCTCCTCAGTGGCAGTACCGGAGGAGCACTGCTGGAGAGCCTGCGTAACAGAGGCCGAAGCCAGGAAGACAATAGTAGAAGGCTTCATGGCTGTTCGTAAGACGTTCTTTGGAATGAGCGTTGGATGCTGAGATTGCTGGGAAATTGCGTTCGTTCCTTGAGTATTTGACCGGCCTCAAAGAGAATGGCAACTGGCAGGTAAGAATGATTCTGGAATCTTTTGAGGGTTGTTCGATGGCCCAGGCTGTTCTTTGACTCAACCAGGAGGCTTGTGACTGGGTGGTGTTGGAATGTGAAGTACTCAGTGAACCCTGTTCAACGGTGTGGTGTGGGATGTGAATCAACGAAGCGTTGGCGCGTCGGAAAAAGGAATGTCTGGTGACTGTGTAAGTCTCCAAAAAAGGAAGGGCGATGCTATTTAGTGTCCGGCAGGTCGGAACAGTGCACCAACTTTGTTGTTGATCGTGGAGATGGAAGAAGGGGAACCAAGAGGAGGCGGGTGAGGGCAGGCGGGAAGGTTAAGTAAATAAATTGGCCGAAGGGGAGGAGGAAGAGAGAAGGATTATCTTGGGGGACAAGGTTAATGGAGGTGTGGGATGGAGCGCTCCATCTGGGAAGGCAAGCAAAGAGGAGACCGGTCCCGTAAGGCAGGAAGCAAGAAGCAACGACCAGGTGGACTTGCCCCAGTGGAAAGCAGGAACCAACAGGGGCAGGAGCAAGGCAGGAGCAGGAGTCAAGAAGCACCTTCCCAAGTGAATTGAGTGCAGCTCTACGGATACGGATACTGCCACCCCCTCCTTTCCCTCCTTCCTTCCTCTCGAGTGAATTCGACTGCGAGGTGTGGGTTGCTTCCTGCAAAAGAAGGGGCCAAGAACACGAACAGAGAGGCAAAAAAGCCGTTGGATAATTGGACGAACAGGGAAACAGAACAGAGTTGGCCAATCCGCTTGTCAGGTTCAGTTGAAACAACGGCTCGGCCGCTCATGGGGGTTGTACCTTGCAGCGCCTGGAGGTCTGGGCAGGGGGGAGCTGAGTTAATTGCACCTCTCCCACTCACCGTGTCACCCAACTCACTTCGTAAGGTACATTCTCCTCCTCTCTCCCATCACCGCTCCCTTCGTACCTCCGATGCAGTCACCGAAGCTGCCACCATACTCGGCCTCCAGAGGTGAGCGAGTCGAGAGCAGCCCACCGGCTGCGCCAAGAGCCAAGTCACCTCGCCCTGCTCTCATCGTCCAGGTCCCAGTAGCATGACCAACCACCGACTGGCACGAAAGCTGGGCTTCCTCGGCGTTCTGGGCTCTAATCTCAACCTAAATGAGAGACCAGCTGGCTTTCCTGCACCATCGTGACTACGTTTTCGCCGTTGCCTCGCTGCCTTGGGGAAAAAAGGGCAGCCTCCAAGCTGACATCCGGGGCAACCAAGAGACCAGCTGGCCGTCCAACACAGCAACGAGAAGAATCGCCGCCGACCCCCAAAATAGGGCGAGACCGGTCGAGCTGGATCGGCGGACCATCGTGCAAAACGGTCTACCGCAACAGCTTCGTTGGCTCTTGCCTAGGGTCAAACTGCGCTCGCGAATCGCACACTGCTCAGACAACGGCCTCCGCATCTATCCTGGTGGCTGGTGGGATTCTGCACCAGAAAAACTTGGGGTTCGGCGCGGATCTATTCTTGATATCTACACAAAGAAGATTGCGACAGAGCAGAACTACTGGAAACCACAGTTTGGCGCCTTGGCTTGCCGTCCCTTTCAGGCGGTCCAAGAAATGAGCCAGCGCCAGAATAAGGCCTGTGAGGTGCCAAACATCGCTCTCGGGCCCTCTGTTCTCATGGTCAGGGAATATCGATCTCCGCCCATTTCGGGGAATTTGGGGGTGGCAGTGTGACAGCCTTGGGCCTCCAGCTCTGCGCTGACCTCGCAGCCGACAAATCAAGCTTACCGTGGTGTAGCCGGTCGAGTCCACGGTGTGCGCCCATCCGGAGTCTGTGGGGTCCTTCTCTCACCTTGGTTCATCTCAATCCCGGTGACAATGTCGAGCTTCCATCCCATCCCTCAATCTCGACCATCAGATGTGCCAATCACCTCGCTCGGCCACTGTCAACAACCCACAGCACGGCCCAGTTCATCCGATGTTTAATCGCGCAGCGCCCTCACCTGCCGGCCACATCCCAACTCACCGTGCCGTCGAGCCATGTGCTGATACCGCGGAAGATACGGGTTGGACTTTTTTGCTTCTGCCCTCTCCCCGTTCACACGCGGCAGAGCAAATGACGATCACTCCGCTCCTGCTCATTAACCCGCAATGTCACTCAGACCAGCTAGAGCGTTCGAGATCCGCTCTGGTGACGGATGCTTTGGTTGCCGGCCCAGTGTTGGAAGCAACAAAAACAAAAACCTTGGACGAGCGGCCCGGGGTCGAAACAAAAATTCCAAGCGAGAAGCAAAAAAGTCAATTATTCAGAGGCAACAAGAAAACCGCTCAAACGGCCCCATGGCCCCCGCGTTGTAACGTATCGCGGTGGACGGGATTGGTTCTCCCCGCGACCACGTCGACGTTGTTGGTCCGCAAACCCCGTCGTGGGACTCGGGGCAATGTGCTGTGGCCTGTATGGCAAGGCAGAACAGTGAAAAACAAACTCAAACAAGACCCAGTCTCTTGAGGTCGGAATCTGACATGAGACGGCGAGTAAGAATTATTTCCAGACGTCAGCCGGCAGCGCCTATTTTACCAGAGAGCAAGTCGAAGCGAGAGCTGAGAATCCTCGACGAAGGACCTTATCATCACAACATTTGGGTTGGCTGTTCCTGCATTAGCGGAACCGCTCACCCGCGACGATTTGGTGGGCTGTTTTCCAACTCTGCCTGCAGTGATGCACTCTATTCTTACCGTGGCGACTCCTTATTCGATGACATCTGCCCGTCGCGCCTGCGACCTCAGGGTGCACTACCTTCACATGCCGGCACATGAACCGGGGTTCCGTCGACTCTCGAGGCACAGGAACTCTGAGGACGACAGCAGCGAGTTTGCGCCTCGTCCACGAAGATATCACCGAGTCGTGAGCGTCTCACCTCTGGCCTTGTGGACCGACCCAACCTAAAAAAATATTGTACCTCTCCACGTTACATGCAGTGCAAGCGGAATCCTTCTCAGTCATCGCCCGCCAACTTCCACGTCGACCCAGAATGATCTTCGCCTCGCAACTGACACCCCGCCACGTGGAAACGCAAAAGAATTTCAACGTCCCCCGTCCTCCGATTGGGGAAGCTCTTTCGTCCCAGCTGCTGTGCTGCTGGGCCTTGCACACGTGCAGGTCAGGAATGTTCAATGGCGTACCTGAAAATCACTCTTTCCCACCCTCCTTCTAGGAAAAGAGCGGCCTGGATTGACGTATGGTTCAGCCCTAGCGGACCCTCCATCCACAACATAATCACCCTGCGGGACAAACAGCTGGAGAGCAGAAAAGTCCTCTCGGCCAAACCAATGCCAACTTGCATGGACACCACTACATTTTCTTCTTTTCTCTTCTCATGATGGTGCTTCGGCCAAGTGCCGTCTGGAACGTGACTCACATAATTCTCTACCTTTTTCCACCCGTGGTTTTTTTGCACAAACATCGCCACCGCAAAAGCCGCGATACCGTCTCCAAGACAGGGATGCTGAGTCGCAAAGGACCTCCCAAGACATACCGCCACTTCTCAGCCCTCGTCGCAAGGCTCGGAACAGCCACGCGAGTCCTCGGGATCGGGGGATGTCCTGGATCGGGGTGGCTCCTTGAGCATGTTCCTTGATGCCCACTTCACTGACCGCCAGCAAACAACTGCGGTGACCGGGCACGACTTTCAGGAATCCATCACATGCGTAAGACGAGAACGGAACGACGATGAACGCAATGGTGACACATGATGTACATCTAAAACATCTAGTTAGAAGCCTTGGCCTTCTTTCCTCTCCTCGCTCTAGTACCGCGAGAGCTCTGTTCCTCCTCAACCTCCCCCCCACCGTCGTCGTCCACAAAGTCATCTTCTGCCGCAGCTACCGTCTTGGCCCTCGACTTTCTCTTCCCTGTGGTCTGGACCGGTGCAGCAGGCGCCTCAGCCGCAGCCTCGCCATTCAAGTTGGCCCTTAACCTACTGACGGCGTTCGCCATCCTCTTGCTCGTCGTAGTCTTCTGTCTCGGCGCAAAGGCATCTCTCGCGCCCACACCCACAGATCCCTCGAAATACTGCGTGATGTTCGCCTGCGTACCCTCCATGTCGCGTTTATTCATGTCCCGAATGACAGGCACGAGAACCTCGTCGGTGCGCTCTTTGCTCCATCCAATGGTCGCCATCAAGAATTGTCTGAGGCCCTCGAGGTCTGGAACGCCCCATTGGAACTGCTCAGGGCTGTTGTCAACCTCTGGACGGAGATAGGCGTCGGTTACAGCTGGGTTGGGGAAGCCCGTCGGCAGGAACAGCTTCGTCGCCTGTGACTTGCGGAATTTTCGACGGAAGGGATTAGTCGCGTCCGCCTCTTTGGGGCGGCTGTTCATCTGCACATCTTGCCACCAATCGCGGAACTTGGCTAGCCCGTCCTTTCCGGGGAACTCGGACAGAATCTCCACTGCAGTGACCGGACCGACACCTGGTAAGCCTTCCGTGTAGTCAGAACCAAGAAGCTGGGCGATGGCAATCAACTGGTCCCGCGACAGCGAAAGCTCCTTCTCCAAGTCAGAGCCAAGGTAGCACTCGACGAACTTGTTGCTGTTGAACATGTTCTTGTACACGCGGGTGCCCCCGAACAGAAAGGTATCGGAATCGTCAGTGACAATACCATCGACGAGACCGAGGTGCACGAGTTCCGCGCACTGCGCTTCGGCCTCCATCGGCGCCGTGATGTATGGGATACCAAACAGGCGGAGGAGGGCCTGGCACTCGGTGACCATGACCTGAGTAACTTCGTCTGCGTCACGGCGGTCTTTCTTCTGCTGTGTGCGGAGAGCCTTGAGCTCCCTTTCGTATGCCTCCTTGTTTTCAAGTTCGGACTTGTTATTGAGCTCGCTGGCGAAGCGAGCGTGCTCTTCGGCTTCCTGAGCCAGGTTGGCGTAGAGTTCCTCATCTTCGGGATCACTGAACTCATCGTCGCTGTTAGCGAAGACATCCGCTTCAATGTCCTGCACAGGATCGCCGGCAGTGTTGGGATCATCCAACGTAGGGCCGTCCATGAGTTCCTCAAAAGTAAGCTCGGTCTCCTCGGTTGCCTTTGGCTCTTCTGCGGCCATCGCGACGTCTTCCATCTCCGGCTCGGGAGAGTCTGGAAGTTCTCTGACGGTGACTTGCATGTCCTCGTCGACGTCGTCCACCTGGACGTCTTCGAAGTCAGGCTCGGGTGATAGTAAAGGCTTCGGAGACGGCGCATCGACCTTGCCGGTGGTCAGCGTTGATTGTACCATATCCTTTGGCGACGACGCAGCTGTTTCCGCAACAGGGCTCGTTGTTGGGGCGCCCCCAGCTGGAGACAGTACTGGAGCCGAGCTCTGCTTGGGAGTTGGAGGAGCATCGAGAATCTCGACATCGCTATCCTCGCTGTCAGAGGACTGAATCTCGATAAGCTGGTTCTGTCGCTGGCGTTCAAAGCGCCGCTCTTCTTCCAGTGCTGCATCTCTGTCTTCGGTATTGATCTCCCTCTCAACCTGTCGCTGTTGTTTGATGGATTCACGAATGTCCGAGTTATCGATCATCCAGGGTGGCAGCGGTTTGGGCCCCTCTTCCTGCGGTTCCCTTTGGAAACCTCCTTCGTCATCATCTTCGACGTGCTCGTCATCAGCAGTCTCAACAATGAAACCGCCGCCAAAGTCTGCGTCCTCAGTTTCCTGAGTTGGTTTCTTCAAATTCAGAGGAACTTGCTTAGTTGGGGCTGGGTCCGCGGGCTTTTTCGCTGGCTGGGCCTTTTTGGAAAACATGGAAAATCCCAAGTCGAGCTTCGGGAACGGCAAGGGCCCATCAAACGGGTTCTTGACGTTGGGCACCGCCGGCTTTGGTTGAGCTTTCTTAGCCTTGCGAGACGCTTTAAGAGCCGCTTGTAAGTCCATCTCATCGTCGCTGCTGCTGCTGGCATTGCTTTGCCTTCTTCTGGGCACAGCAGCGGTAGATCTGTTGTTGACAATGTGAGCAACCATCCGTCCGCTTGTGGCAGTGATGCGCTTAGGAGCTTCGACGGCCTTTTGCTTCCATTCGGGCAATTCGACGTCCTCGAATTGCTCCTCTTCTTCTGGGTCCTCGGCATTCTGCCCGTGCTGGGATTGCAATGACATGGCAATGGCACGATTGATGTCGTCTTCTTCCTCCGGGTGTAGCCGCTCTTCGCGTTTCTCGCCATTCAACCTCTCGTGTTGTTCAGCCAAGTCTCCGCCGACGAAGAGAGTGTCTTCTTCCTCAAACAGTCCGTTCACTTCGGCTTCTCTTCGGCCGTCATGAAATTGCTGTCTCCTAAGTGCTGCATCCCTCGATGCCTGCGAAGCGGCCGTCGGCAACCGGTTGAGACCCTCAACAGGAACGTCTTCGAAGTCGTCGTCGTCATCGGATGCTTCGGCCTTCTCCTTTTTCTGAAACTGAAAGTCCAAAGCATCGACATCAATGGGCTTGTGAGCTTCACCCAGATCTTTCTCCTTGCTCACGACACCCAAAGCCCAACCGCCCTCTGCTCCTTCGTTCCTGACTAGGATGTATTCTCTATCCTTTTCGCCAGCGATGCGACCACCCCCATTAAGGGTAAGATCAAGGCCTGTCATGCCGGCTTCCTTCATGAGACGCTGGGTAAGATTGTTTCTTTCTTGTACACGTTCAATCTGGAACCGAGAGAAGTCCATCCTGTTCGGGAACATTTCGTCCAGCTGCTCCTTGCTGAGACCCATTCTCAGACGACTGCGTAGCCTTGCCGCATTCAAAATGTTGTATCTGTCCGCCGCCGGCAGACTCTTGAAAAACTCGCCGTCAAAGTCGATCTTGCTGAAGTCGTAGAAGTTGATATCCTCGCCGTTATGAAACTGTCTTGCGTATTCCTCCAATTCCTCGATGCTCATGATTCTAGGATCATCCGCCTTCGCCGTCGAAGCAATGTCGCCATCGAGTTCGGGCAGGTGGTACGCGTCTTGCTTGAAGAATTTCCTTCCGCGCTGACGTTCCTGCTGCGACATGCCCACCTCGTTAACGTACACGATCTTGTCCACATCAGGGATCTCCTCCTGCGGCTCCTCGCGCTCCCGATGAATTCCTCTCTCAGCATCACGTCGCCTCCTGTCTTCCTCTTCTTCGGCAATCCTTTGCATCTGCACGGCAAGAAGCTTGCCCGCCGTGCGGACAGCATCTTCCCTACGACCCTCGCGCCGTCGCTTGCGGCCCTGGATCGTTTGTCGCTTGAGGACAGGGGCGCCGCCATCGAAGACGAAAACGGGCTTGATTCCGAACCAGAGCAGCTTGCAGATACGACGAAAGAAGCCGACAACGTGAGAGTTGCGCAGCGCATTGCCCTCCTTATCGCGCACAGCTTTCAGAAATTGGTATATCCAGATGGAGGCGTCGACGGCGAGCCGCTTGCGATTGAGTGTTGCGAGGTTTGTCGGTCGGGCGCATGGCTGAACGACCGTCCAGAGGCCGTTCACACCCATGGCTATGAAGGGGGCTGTCGGACGAAGGTAGGTTCGGTCTGTTCGGGATTCACGGGGGTGTTCGGCTCAGCGAGGTGCGAAAGGGCACGAGAAGCGGTCTTCTCATCCACCGAGTGGATATCGCATTGTCGTTGGTAGGCGCAAAGTCCCGGTCTACTCAGGGAAAGGCAGCTCTCGAGTATTGGATTGCAACAGCGTATTGAAGTTGTGACTCTGTGAAAGAGGTAGGATGCCGTGGCTGCCCGCAGGCAGGCATGCCATTTGACATGGGGCAGCTCAGGTAATGACGCGCTTTCCTCCACTAGAGGCGTCGTTATCGGTTCTTATCGAGTGGCCCCGCACTCCGAGGTACTGCGAGCAGACTTGGGAACCGCCTTGACGACCTGGCAAACCTGGGTCACTATGAATGACAACCTGCGGAACAATCTCTCCTCTTCCCACTACCTTACCTAAAGACTCAGCACGGAGGCTGGGGAAGGCGATGAATACAGTCGTTACTGCCTGATGCAATGGACAAAAATGAGGCAAGAGACTTCTTGACCTCGCTTCTCAACAAGAACTTGCGCATCTTGGCCACCGATGGTCGCATGTTTCTGGGGATTTTCAAATGCACCGATCCTGTGAGCAACGCCCCTGCCCACGTGCCTTTGAAATATTTCTGACCCTCTTGGATATGTCTAGGATCGAAATGTCGTGCTAGCCCATACCTACGAGTATCGCCAACCGTCAGCGCAACAGCGGGCGGAGGCGGCGAAGAATGCTGCTGCAGGCACCGGTTCGGTTTCGATGGATATGACTTCCCGTTACCTGGGGCTGGTTGTAGTACCCGGTCAATACATCGCCAAGATCGAGGTGGAAGAATTCTCTAGTCAGCTACGAGGACACAACCCCTATGCCGATGCAACAGCTGTCTAGCGACCCACACATTAGAAGATGGCAGGTTAGGCACAAGGGAGAGGAAGTGACGACTAAAGATAATAATGCCGATAATGATAAACTACGCAATTATTGGACATTACAACTAGAAGAACCAATATTTTTGCCTTGATTACCTTTCCTTTCACGCTCGCCGTAGCAAACCTATCTTAACCTCAATTCTTTACCGCGGCACCAAACCCCTAAACACCAGAACCAAGCGCTGTTCATAACCGTGGAGGGACCACTTTCGCGATCATGAGCTGCATGCTCGCTGCCTTTGAAACGAATTCGATTGAGAAAATCAGGGCGTAACCGGCATGACACGATGCTGCATCTATGCGACAACGCTCTCGTGCTGGCGTCCTCGTGTTTCACCGTTCAGCCCATCATCAGTTCCGGCAACGGAATGGCGGATGTCATCCTCATCGTCCTCCTCATCATCATAGTCCGTCTCCTTGTTATGGGCGGGCATCCATGACGAGTCGTCATTCAGGGGGGCGTCTTGCCCAGACAGGTCATGGCCTCCCTCAGCACGTGCCTTGATGTTGTTTCTACGACGAGTTGACAGAGTGCGAGCACGAGTTGATAGCTTTGAGGACACAGCAGCTTGGGAGGTCACCCAGTTCGTGAGAGCATCCTCGCAGTCCTGGATAATGGCCTTGCTGGCCTCATAACCGTCGTACGCAGCACGAGTCTCGCCAGGGGTGA
Source organism: Colletotrichum sp. HC292 (assembly GCA_014705525.1). Taxonomy (NCBI): domain Eukaryota; kingdom Fungi; phylum Ascomycota; class Sordariomycetes; order Glomerellales; family Glomerellaceae; genus Colletotrichum; species Colletotrichum sp. HC292. The sequence goes on from JABGMY010004800.1 coordinate 35,200, forward strand.
CGGGAGTATCATCGATGAGCTCCAACAGATGCTTTCCATAGCCGGCGATAATAGCCACCTTCTCGCAATGCTCTCTCAGAGCATCAAATTGGTAGGTGTAGGCGGCTTTGATCTTCTCGCGCGTGATGTTTGATAGCTGAGCCTCAGCGACTAGCGACTCCGCTTCAGCTCTCACAAGTTCCTGCTCGAGGACAACAATCTTTGGCGAGTTGGGCTCCTTGTACTTCAGCTGAGCAATCTGGTCGGTAATCTTTTGTTTGCCTGTGAATACTGTCAGAATCGGCGGGTTATGGGAGGCTTTGATTATTTCTTACGGTCTCGGCTTGGCTGGACCGAAGCCTCAATGTTCCGAATACTCTTGATAGTGACACGGTATTGGTCATATCGGTCGACGTATTGGTCCTCAAGCTCGCCGATTTCGTAGAGCAGGACGCCCAGCTTGTCGGTGACATCGGAAACATCCTCGTCGCATGCCTCTCCCCAGATCGAAAGTTGTTGCTGGGAAACCAGATTTAGTATGCGCATTTCGGAATGCCCTTGGTGCGGGTTAACCTACTGCGACCTCCATACGCTCTCTAGCGACTGTCTCGAGGCTGCGCATGACATTCTTCTCCATTTTCACCAACTGAGACAGCTTCTTAGCAAGGTCTGGCCCGAAGGCGCCGGCAGACTTGTGGCGAAGGGCATGACCTGATGTGAATTGTCAGTCACCGTTAAGACAACAGTGGCCGCATTTCGACGACAGATAGGACGGTGCAACCCATGGAGAGTGCTACATACCGAAGCCACCGCGGAAGAGGCGGCCAGACTTGGTGGTTGACGGCGGCGGGGGCGGGTTCTGCGACAAGAGTCAGCATCTATCGTTTGTTCTTGGCGACGATTGGTGGGGAGGCGGGTTCGCGGTGTTCGTACCTGGAGTTGAGAGGCCGTGGGCGCCCTCGTTTGGCGCATAGAATAGGTGCGGTGCATGATGGCAGTGGTGTCAACGACGACAATACCAGTTAGGTTATCAGCGTGTGTCTTGTCGCAATAATCAATCAGGCAACAGAGTGCGTATCAATATACCAGTCAAGGGTGAAGGGCGGTTCGTAAATAGGGTATCGCGGGGTGGAATAAGGGACTTGTAGAAGATCGAATGACGGTCGAGGCGTCGGGACTGGGATGATGCGGACTCGAGTGTTTATATGTATGCGCCGGAAAGGGTCCAGAAGACATGCGTGGATGTTGCGGAGGAGACGGGACTTGAAGTGGGCGGCCTGTTGGGCTGGACATGGGTAATAGAAAGGTCAGGCAGGTGAAGCGGCAGCGACCCAACACCTCTCAGCGCAGTCCCCCAGTCCCCCCTCTGTGCCTCGTTCGCCCTGGCGACGTCATCTGTTTCTTTAGCTCGTGTTTTTGGCGTTGTTCGCAGCGTCACCCAGCTAACCACCCACCCAGGTGCCTGCATCAATAACTTACGCGGGTACAAGCCGGAAGCCCCACATTCTAGGTACCCTGTGGCGCCATCTTGAGCTGAATCCGTCGCAAAGTCACCCTTGAAAGCTACAACCCCGGCAGCTCTGGCCAGTGTCACTCCTCATCTCTTCGACCTCGACCTACCACGATCAAAAGGAGGCTACGGTTATGCAATGAGTAGGCAGGCCTCGCACAGCCAGGGCGATCGCCATCCGGGATGGCGCCGGCTCTTCGAGACCCTTCGCCCAATGTGGGCTCATGAAACGGACGGCTGGGACTCTTGGGGCCGACTTGGGACGAAGAAACAAGAGGAACCAGCAAGCTTCGATGCAAGCTGCAAGAAACCCCCATCACCCCATGCCTGTCTGTTCCCTTCCGCAGCTGCAGGTCCAGATGGAACTGGGCTCTGGGATGATGGACAGAGTGAGCGGATCTGTCTTGTGTAAGATGTTGCCTTCAACGTTGTCAGTTGAGGAGTCGGGGGTGTCCCTCCTTCATCATCTTCCTTCACAAACTGGTGGGCGAAGGATCTATAATTTGCCAGCAGATGACATATCTGCATTCCAACGCACCGGTATCCCATCTCAGGTCAGCATTCGAGCCGAACCTGCCCGTCTTAAAGGCCAAGGAACAGGACCATATTTTTCTTCTTTTAGCGCTGGATACATACTGTCGAGCGCTGGTCGGCATGTCCAGATTCTTTGAAGCTAAGGGTCGTCTACTAGTCCCAGAAAATGAGCGATGATTTCATAGACTGCCACACTGCCTCTATCTGTCAAGTCGCCAATTAGCGCCATCTGTGTCCTATGTTCCGGCGGAACACTTGATTAGTCCAAACAGCAGCCGCCAAATTGTCGGTGCAGCCGGCTGTCGGATTAAGCACGGCAGGCTCTACCAATTGACTTTCCGCTCGTTGCTTTGGGCATTTCCAGACACTTCCTAATGTTACTCATCGCAAATATGTCGACTATGGTCATTTCCTTAGCACAATACCTAGGTATCATGACTTGCTACTTTCTCATCTGGACCGTCGACGGCGAACATGTAATTTCTGGCCACCTCACTCGAGGCTTATCGAGGGATGTTTCCGCAACTTCGGGGTGCAATGCATAGCTGAACGTATTGATTCAAGAGACTTTCTCTAACACCTCGTGGGCCGCTCAACTCCATACGGCTTTGCAACCCTAACCCTCTCTTGGGCCGAGTCAAATTGACCGCTCCTGCGCTGGGCTGAACTGAGTGACTGGCATACTATTTTTGCCGAGGAGCTCGAACGTCTGACACCGTCCTACGCAAACCAATGGAGCATGACCTCCCTGGCTGAAAGTTCTATAGCGAAAATTTGTCATGCGCGCTGGATTGCGTTTGTAGCGTCCAAAGCAAGACTTGCCTCATTTTGGGGTACAAAGTCCGAGCGCAAGCCAAATCTCGAGTCTGCTTGCATTGGCTCACTGTTTGCCATTCTCTCTTAGGAACAGCTGTCGTGGAAGACATACGGCGACGTGGTATCAGTAAAGAACCCGGAATATAAAACAAGGAGAACCCAGCCGGGAGAGCATTCTGTAAAGAGACAGCGCCGAATAAATCAAACAGATAGAAAGACATTGTTCTGAGAGTGCGCTCCATCATGACAAGGTCCGAAGTGTAATGTGAATCAATTGCAAACCCACCACCACCACCAGCTGTGAAGAAAAGAACAACAAGAAGAAGAAGAAGAAGAAAATGCAGAAACAATCGAAGAGGGCATCTTCTGTTTGTGCATCTCTTGCCTTTACCCAAACTGCTAAAATGCATCGGAACCAACGGGCAACTGATACACTGGGCCGTAAGGTGTTTGGTGGGTTATTGTGGGTGCGTTGGTTGCCTGAGTCCTGAGTGCAGTTCCTGAAGCGCATCCCCTGCTCCCCCGGTCTCGTTTGGGACTAGCGCATTGCAATCTCTCCCTCGATGTCCTTCCGCCCATGAACGCGCTTAGCCTCGCAATTCACCAACGCGTCTCACATATCTCATCTCTTCTCTCATCATCAAACTCATCCAAGAGAGCCTACTTGAGCGGGAAAGTGGCCCTCCTGTCATCTCGACTGTTGCGTCGCATTTTTTTCCAACCGCGTAACGTCACCGGGCGCTTCTTCCTGGCCGCCTGGCATGAGACTTCCGTAGTCAATGTTTACAGGCTTTGCTGACGCTGATCTCGGGGAAGAGGACATGAGCAGCGACCGTGTCTGTGTTTGCGCCTGCAGCAAGTGAGGAGGCTCGAGGACAGAACCGCCGCCAGACGAGTTCCCGACAGAAAGCCACCGCCTTTGCGCCTTCTTCCTGTCGCTTTTCGCCTCGCCATTTACCGTCATGTCCTTCTTTGCTGGGTCCGATCGGGACGCAGCTGCTCAAAGAGGTCCCTACGTTGACGAGTGCGCCAAGTTCCACCTGAACCAAGAACACGATCCTTCAAACCACCACCACCACCACCACCACTCTCATTCTCAACACGATCAACGCATCTATCAGAAGCCCCCGCTTCGTCAAAGTTCGGGAAACGCTTCCAACAACTTCATCGACCTGACAGGCGACAGCGAAAGTCCTCCCAACTCCCCTCGCCCTAAACATTTTCCTCATCTGGATGCCGATCGCGCGACCCCCTCCAGCTGGAAATCCAAGCCTGAGGCCAGCCAACCTCCGAGTTCAGCGTCGCGTGTCCCACTAGGTCTAGGTCCTGCCCATAACAGTAGTGTCCTCTCCGACCCAAGCGCCGCCTCAACCGCCGTTTCCAGCAATGCAGCCTCGGTCTTGGATCCTTCGCCGCCGCCCGTCTCAATCCAAACGTCAGTCGATCTCGACGACAGTTACGATGCCGAGATGCCACGACTCGCGCGACCAGATGCTTCTTTAGAGACTCCTCAGCAAGTCACTCCGCCATCTTCTACCCGCCCTTCGAGCAACCAGTCTCCCAAGATTGTCAAGCATGTCTCCAACTCCAAGAAACAGACCCCGAACAAGGGCATCTCCGACTTCAATCACATCACCTCTTCACTCACCAAGTACTCTCATGATATCCGCAAGAATCATGTAGAAATGGTTCTCTACGCCCTTAAATCTACCAAGCCCAGGGAAACACGTGTTTCTACCGGCCACGATTGGTTCGCTGACGTCGGCATCTCACCTACTACCGAGGAAAAGGAAACGTCCATGAAAATTCGGGTCAAGGTAAGTACACATCGATGACGAGGCGTCTATCCTCATCATTCTATCGCATCTCAAGATCTAAAGTATGGACACGAATGCTGACTTCGCCTCAGCAACACTTTCGCGGGAGAAAGGCGGACCAGGGCCGAGATGCTCACTACCTGCCAGTTTGCGTCAAGTCAACCAAGGACGCCGTGCCCAAGTACCGATTTCATCACACAGAAATCGTCAAAAACGTCCTTTCCCCCAACTCTATGCTCAAATTCGTCCCCGTTATCCGCGATCTGGAACCGGAAGAGGAGCGAGACTACCTTCTATGGCTGAACGAGCTTGAGAGGATGGATGCTAGCTGCGGGTTCAAGACGTTAGGTAATCGCGAAGACCGAGTCAACAGGACTTTCCGCAAAGAGCGGACCGCCACCCTGTCACTGTTCCTGGATTCATGGCTCAAGAAGCTCAACATTGACAACTGTAACCGGACGACTCTCATCCGGCACATGGCCAGTTCGGAGTCTGATGACGCCATCACGCCGCAACAAAAAACGAGTCTGGTCAACTTGCATAGCGATGACAATTTAGCCGCCACGCCGAGAGCTTTGAAGGCAGCAAGAGTGTTCACTGAGGCGTTCGATTACGTTTTCTATCAAGAGGCGCCAAAAGACCGGGGAGTTCTCTTGCGCGACGTGCTGAAGCTCGACAAGTCTGTTGACGAGATAGTCGAGTCGAAGAAGGCAGCCAAAGGCGACAATGAGAAAGCTTCATCTCTTGAGCACTGGATCGAAACCCATACAGTCATGGGTTGTCTTATCTGTTACAGCAACTCTTGCGAACATGGAGACTACAGCATTGAGAATCACAAGCGCAACTTCTCCATGGATTGCATCGGAATGTACGGGCGTATGTTCTCGGCGAACCGCGTTGTCTCCTCTAAAGAAGACCTCGAACATTCGGATCCTCCGCTCCCATGTCAGCGGGAATGCTTCCAGATCAACGCCAGCACTCCCGATGCACCTTCGCGACCTTGGACGGAAGACGAGACGAACTTGCTGCGAAGCCTGTTCACAATCTTGGATCACAACAAGGTCAGGGTCAAGGCTCAGTGCGCGACTGCTGAGATTCTGAACAGGTCCTGCTGGGATGTCAACCGTCACTTGCAATCTCTGGGCATCACTCTTCCCCCCTTGGAGAGTTTTGAACCAGCAAGGGTCAAGAATCTTCCCTGGTATGACCGTAAGAAGAAGATGCTCATCGGCGACTGGCAAGATCACACAAATTCCCACGATACCAAGGTTCGCCCTTCGAATGACCCATGCCATCATGACGGTCCCTGCACTGCAGACAATTGCACTTGTATAATGAACGACATCCTCTGCGAGAAATTCTGCCGCTGTACCGAGGACTGTTGCGCGTACAAGTTCACCGGCTGTGCTTGCCATGCCAGCGGCAAGACTTGCTTGCAGAAACAGAAGGAAGGCCGCCCCTGCATTTGCGTGCAACTCAACCGCGAGTGTGATCCCGACCTTTGCGGAACTTGCGGCGCTGTGGAACGCGCTGACCCAGCAAATCAACACGACGATGCCCTGTTCCAAACGGGCTGCCAGAACATTGCCATCCAACGAGGTGTCAGCAAGGCAGTTGTCTTGGGAAAGAGTCAATTGGAGGGCTGTGGGTACGGTCTATTCACAGCGGAAGACATTGCTCAAGACGAGTTCGTCATCGAGTACACTGGAGAGCTGATTGTTGCGGACGAGGGTGTCAGGAGAGAAGCAAGACGCGGAGAGGCTTTTGCTGTTGAGAAGAGTACTTCTTACGTATTCAGTCTCTTGGATTATGAGGGTATTTGGGTCGATGCCGCTATCTATGGCAACCTCAGTCGCTACATTAATCACGCCGTGGAGGCAGCCAACGTCCAGCCAGGTATTCTCTACGTCAACGGAGAGTACCGCATCCGCTTCTCGGCCACTCGCAGTATCAAGGCCGGCGAGGAGCTGTTCTTTAACTATGGCGAGAACTTCCCTAACCTGACTAAGAAGATGATTAAAGAGAAGGCAGACAACGAAGATGGTGAGGTAGGCGGAGAGGAGAAGGCAGCACCGGTTAAGAGAGGCCGGGGTGGAAGACGCCGAACCGAAAAGGCTTCAGTCAAGCAGACGACGCAGAAGTTTGCCAAAGCCAAAATTGCCAAGGGCGTTCGCACTGGAGCGCGTAAAGAGGCGCCCAAATTGACAGCGGACGATTACGAGGCATTGGCTGATTTTGAAGTCGTGTCGGGCCCGGGGCGGAAAAGAAAACGGGCTGCCAAGAGTGACGATGAGGAGGAGGAATACCACCCGTCCCTTGAGTCTGAGGATGCTCAAGATGCCAGCAAGCGCAGCATTCCTGCTCAACGAAAGCATCGTCGTGTGAAATCGAAGAATATGCACACGGATTCAGAAGCGGATGATTCCACGCAGACAACATCTCCACGCGTCAAGCTTGGACGAGGACGCGGACGTCCTGGTGCCTCCAGAACCGCGAGTAGGGCCAGATCAGTTGCGAAGACACAGATAACTCCCGGGAAGCCAGAGGCGGGCTCGCCCGTCCAGAAGAAACGTCGCGGGCGGCCACCCAAGAACCCTCGGCCAATGAGCCCGACTGAGAACGATGAGGCTTACATGGGTGACGTTAAGAACGAAATCCACGCAAGTTTCACCGCGTCCTCTAAGAGCCAGGAGGTCGAGGGTGATACGATTTCGGTCGGCCTTGATCCTCCGAGATCCGCCCGTGGACGTAAGCTTACCACGCGCGGCTTCAGCCCTGAGATCCACCATATGGATGTTGACGGAGAGCTCGATGTCAACGCCACCCCTTCTCGCTCAAGGGGTCAAAAACGCAACGACGCGAACACGATCACAGCCAGGGGACCGTCGCGATCTAGACGTGCCTCAACATCACAAGCTCGCTTAGCTTTGATCGATACGGACGATGACGTTGTGGTCCGCGCACCGGGTTCACAGCGCAAAGGGCGACTCGCTCCCTTCTTTGAAGTGAACGATAGCGAATCCAGTTATCAGAACAACGGCATCGAATTCGAATCGGAGGACGATGATGACGATGATGACATTGTCGATCCCTCTTTGCGACGTGCCGCCAGGGCCAGGAAGAAGCCAGCTCGCTTTCGCGTGTCGGATGACGATGAATCTTGAGGTGACGGATACGTGGCCGGTTCAGCATGGCTATTATGAAAAGCATCATAGGAGTCAAGAGATATGAGGCGCAGTTCTTTTATGGGGAACTGCAAGAACTTCACGACACCAATGGATGGCGAAGGGTAATTCGATTTTCATATTTATGCATCAAAGTTGGCATCCAGCTGGTCAAACTCATCGCAGCCTTCCCAAAGGACTGAGAGTTCTGAGTAAAACCAGCTGGTTCGTGGGGAACATTCTGCTTGGCGCTTCAGGAAAATCCAGGGAGTACAAAGCATACATAGTTAGTCCGTGGATACTGGATTTTGTGACACAGTATCACGAAGCCGTTTGCATGGGTTGCTAAATATGAGTAGTTGCATTTGATTCTTCGGCAATGTACGAGACGATGACCAGTGCTTAGATGTATACAAGTCAATTTTGGAGTGCTCAAGCAGCAACTAAGCTTTGGCGGGGTAGGTCGAACCAGCCCAGATCTTTTCAATGTCAAAGATAAGTCTGATGAGCAAAATACTGTTCGCTTTTGACAGGTCGGTTGAGAGTTTGAACAGGTGGGGCCAACCCTTTCGGGACGATGAGACGAAACCTACTACCTCAACAATGTCTCTGTTCCAAATAGACTCCTACGCATCTTGAAGCAATATGCGTTTAGTTTTAGTCTTGATACAGTTGTGCCTTTTTATTTCTTGTTCTACGGCCTCACTTCTAGCATGTCTTGTACAGTGTTCGACATAACAATTAACTTTTTAAAATTTGAGCTGGGAATGTCATGAGTGCTTTCTGTCACACTACATATACGGTTACAAACTTTGATAAAGAGGAAACGCCACACCAGGCAGTAGTTTTCATTAATAAGGTTGGAATAGAGTATTGAGAAAAATGAAATATAGGAGGAAAGACGCAAAAGTCCAGAGTATTGTCACATTACGTACCAGGCACATCTTATGCTTTTTGAATGATGAGATGATTACCAGGCGTCTCATTTTAAAGCAGAGTTGAGAACCATTTCCACATAGTTAGGATATATTAAGTAAATACGAACAAGGCAATCGTTCAGCTTTGTTCACTGTGATAACGGCGTTAAAATACATCCAGTAGCCTGAATTGAAATATTGAGAGCGGATATAAATCAAAAATGATAATCCTCAAAATTACAGATGTTTAGTTAGGTACCATGAAAAAAAGCTGCCTATTCTGGGAGCACATTTTGTTCTAAGTGTGAGAGTATGATTCAGAACCGTTTAGTACTTACGACCATTTGACTTGGAGCTATGATGCTGTGACGTTGGCATTATCTTCTCTCGTGAGTGAACGCTCATTTCATACAGATGTAGCGATAACTACATGTTATCCGCCGGACGTTTCTTTGGATATCTACAAAAGCAACACTCAATTTATATTCTCTTCTCCTTTATGGAACGTTGCAGAGACCCTCTCGCAGGCGGTTTGAAACACTGGTACGTTTACACATGGGGCCTCGTAGTGCAAACAATTTGTAGTCGAGGTTTTGTTGCGGAAAACGTTGATGCTGCTGTGTCTCAACAACCAAACTCCGGTCAAGAACGAAATGCCGGAAAGGGACAGCCTCATCACTCGAAAGAGTTACGGTGACAGCGCTGAGCGATCAATCTAAGGAGGGAGACTGTGTGTACGATGAATACGACGAGTTGTGGAAAAACAATGTGATCTGAGTCAAGGCCCACGTTGGGCTTTACAATTTTCAATTGGCTCGCTGGTATACTTTTATCTAAGCTAAATTATTCACAACTAGATCCGGTCCGCCATGCATGTACTAGGCAAATAATGAACGACGTGTCCAGCTCACGTACCGAAAGTCGGAACCAAAAAGAAAATGACCCAGAGGTATCCCTGTATCGACGCCCAACACCATAGACGCCTCACAGCTTTAATATGTACAACGCATCTATATCATACAACCAAACAACAACCGCAGTCTAACACGACAACAACTACCTCTTGAAGAATTTCTTCTCGACGACTCTCACCCCGGCGTATGAAACCGCTGCAAAAGAAAAGGCAAGCTCGAAACCGATGTCGCCGCCGAACGCGCCGCCAGCAAGCTTGCCGATCGGGCCCGTGAACCACGTCTGCGACATGCCGAGCACGGCGCCCATGACGCCCATGAGGAAGGCCACGAAGGCAGCAATACCGGGCGGCAGACGCGAGGGGTCGTCGTAGTCCTCGATGTCGTAGCCTCCGAGACCGCGGCGGAAGACGACGTGGTCGGTGATGCTGATGCCCTCGTAGATGGCGAGCCAGTAGGCGATGATGAGCATGAAGTTCTCGAGCCAGGCCTCGAAGCGGTCGTAGCCGGGGATGCTGATGGCGATGTAGACGCCGGTGCCGGCGAAGACCCAGATCCAGCGGGGCACGCGGGCGGTGTGCCGGGAGAGAACCTGTAGCGAGAGGGAGACGGAGTAGATGTTGGGGCAGTTGTTGGCGATGATGGAGAGGGCGAGGATGACGAGGCAGAACTGGCCGAAGCCGCCGAGCTTGGGGACGAGGACGGCGGCGAGCAGGCCGCCGATGCCCGAGTCGGCGTAGGCGGCGCTGAAGGTGGGGTCGTTGACGCTGGCGGTCATGACGGCGGCGCCGAGGAGCTCGGTGAAGCAGAGGGTGAGGAAGAGGCCGGAGAAGGTGACGAGGAAGACGCGCATGCGGGAGGTGGACGGCGGGTAGTAGCAGGTGTAGTCGGCGGCGTACGAGGTCCAGCCGGTGGCGAAGCCGAAGACGCTGGCGGCGAAGGAGAGGACGGAGCCGGCTTCGGAAGGCCCCGTGTTCAGGGGCAGCATGTTGTTGAAGTTGCCCGAGTGGGCGAAGACGCCGAGCACGATGAAGAAGATGATGAAGCAAGGGATCCAGGAGAAGCGCTCGTAGGTGTGGACGATGCGGTAGCCGAACGTGCAGATGACGAGGGTCGACAGCGCAATGATGATGATGCCGGCCCATCCTGGCATGTCGTGGTTCACAGCGTTGAAGAGCTGGGCGCCGACGATGGAGTTGACGGCGGACCAGCCCAGGCATGCGAGGATATTGAAGACGGCAACTTTGGGGATGTATGTTAGTGGCGGCCCCCCTGGAGAAGAGAGGTAATATTCGACGTACCAAGCTTGACGACGTAGTAGCCGTACCAATACCGGGAGAGAACCATCTGTCGAAGACCAAACTTGGGGCCAAAGGTAGAGAAGAAGCACACGGGCAGGACACCGAGGAAGTTGATGAAGACGATGGTCAGAGCCGTATCAGCGAAGCCAAGACTGAAAACCGGGATAGCAAGAACGCCGATGGCAAAGGACGAGACGACCATGTTGGCGGAGCACCACTATGAAGACCTTCGTCAGAATCACCACTCCTCTTGGTTTTTTGCGCACACGTTCACGGGCGAAACGCACCATTGTTCCGACGTTCATGATGGCGTCGTCGATACGCTCATCTTCTGGGACTCTCTCGATGCCTCTCTGTTCCACGCCAAACTTGCCCGCCAACCTCTGGAGTTTCGCATACGTGCTGGTGCCCGCCTCGAAGTCCTCTTGGTGGACGCCGTCGGCCCCCATGTAACCGCGGGCCACATCCTTCTTCTCCCCGTTCGACTCGACGTCGCTTTTGGTCTCGAATATCGCCATGGTCTGTGTCCCAGTCTCTCTCTCGTTGGTGTCTTTGGAGTTTGAGTAAGCGGTCACCGGAAGTGCATAGCTTGGATTGGCTCGGCACGACGAAGAAGGCGGGATGACGGAGGATGGTGATATGTGGTCGACAACGGGCAAACTCAATTCAAGGCGCTTTGAAGCTACCGATCACCAGTGAGGGGGAGGGAAAGGTCCGCAACGAAGATTGGACGATGAGCAACATGGTGGCGGACCCGGGGCAGTAATATCCCAATTCACACGACGGAAAGTGGAGGAGCCCTTATCAGGGCGATGGCGACGCGCGCGAATTCTACGGGATCGTTCGTACCCAGATTTCCGGGCCTCGAAAGATGGCAACGACCTTTTTTGCGCATCGGTTCAGCAGAGCACACACCACGTCCTAGCCTTTCTGACGCGAAACTGGTGGGGGGAGCAAAAGATAAGGAACCACGGCATTGAAGAATCAATCGACATATCCCCACCAGCGCGTCCCTGGAGTATGAGTAGCGGGTACTTGGTGTGGCTCGGAAGTCAGCCGGCAGCTGGGAGCCGTTTGGGATAGGTCCGGTAAAGGGGGGCCGCGCTGGAGTCTGAAGGCAGAGCTAGAAGACGCAGAGAGGCGAATTCGGGATTCCCGGGTTGCCTTTCGTCCAATGGCGAATTTCAAAGGAGAAAAACTTCGGTGAAAATGGAGGCCGTCAGGCGAGAGTTGCGGAACTGAGCAGATGTTCTTGTCTGTCAAGTACTCGGTACATTGCACCCTGTATGCGCAGCATCCTCGACAGTGGCATCACACGACAGGGCAGAGAGAGGTAAGGTGAGGTGAGGTGGCTCGAAACTCGGCGATGCGATGGTGAGGGAGCTGGTTGTGTGGCATTCGTGCGCATCGCTGCTATCCGCACACAAACACACACACACAACCTTACCCCAGGTTCTCCCCGTCGGAGCCAAGAGACAGATGCAGAAGATAAGGCGGGATTGCCCACGCATCGTCCATGCGCACCACGGCCATGTCCGCGAAGCTGCAACCGACGTGGGAGGTTGTCCAGACGAACGACAAAGTGTACGTAAGGGCAAAGAGTCGAGGGTTTCCTGCTGAAGGACTTCCTTATCTTCAGGCTTCAGAACCCCCCGTTGGATCGTCGCGATTAGATAGGGTATTGTGAGTGTTGCAATTGGTCGTGTGCGGAGCCAGGGTTCCCGCAATGGAGACCAAATCTTGATGGCGCTGCCGCAATGCCGATGCCGAATGCATGGAAGCAGGAGATTGGTGACGACGGGGCAATTTTGCTTCCACCCTGCAGCGGGAGGCAATCAACGAAGGGCTGGGGTGCCAAGAAGACGAATTGTCCGAACTTTGGGCTAGATGCGAATGGGAGTCGTGGCCCATTAGTCGTGACCTCAAATCAGCGTGCAATCCGAATTATTGGTGATAGGAAGCCGCCGCAAGATTTGGAGTGTGTCGAGGGGCTCTTTGTGGACGCGAACCCTGACCTTGCGACCGCGGGTAGTAAAGCTTAGCTTTCCTGGGCAACGGGCCTCTTGAACTTTTACTTCAGCATGTTCCCTTCATCCATGGAGTTGCAGCCACACTTGCCTCGGTGTGGCGGTGCACCACGGCGGTTCCTTCCGCACCTCGTTCCGCGGTCGTATTAGGTAAGGCAAGGTACCCCCTTCCCTTGCCTTACCTCATCTTATGTAAGGTTGGAGAAGAAGACGCATCTTGCTCTCGCATTCAACAAGCTCATTCATCATCATATGCCAGCTTGCCGTGGCAGGCAAACGCAAGCGCGCGTCATAACGTCGCGAGGAATCCCTCCAACCCGCCATTTTCCCCTTCCACATGCGAGGACGCCGCGAATCTCGATAGTCCCCGCAAAGTTCCAAGCCTGGCCTGGATCATCGGACGCGAGATTGCTTGGCATTCCTCGGTGAAGCTGGTTCGCCATTGTCGTCAACCGCAAGGCTTTGGGACCCCCGCCTCAAGCAATGGGAGATTCAAAGAAAGCCTGCGAGGAGAATGGGTCAGCCATCTTCTATCAATGTCTTCCAATACTCCTCGCATGGCAGAAATCTGGAGGGCGCGTGATGATAAACACCGCCAGCGATTGGCAACTTGATCACCTGCTGGTTCTGTCTTGCTGTTTCTTATTCCCTACTTACGGCGCTCCCTGGACGTCGCGACAGACGCAGTCTTCCAAGACTTGACTGCAAGAAAGACCTCACCGGCTTCCAAGAACCAAGACCGCGCGCCCAATACCCCCACTCCAAGGCCGGTTGCGAGCACCAAGCTGAAAACTAACCGCATTCTACGCCATGTCTCGCAAGCACGGAACAGCTCAACGAAGTCAATTGCACGAACAGTACCTCGTACAAACGGTGCACGGCATGATCGTTGGCAATGTTACGGCGGGGAAATCGGCAGCGCGTCCTTGCCTCCAACACTACAGCAGCCGGGTCAGATCTCGAGCAGACAGATCCTGTCGGAAGCCAAGTCCAGTCTAGACCTGCCGTCCTTGCGTGTAGTCGTTGTTGCACAGGTCCATCTTCATTCTGAAACTACGTCAACGCAGGGAAGGAAGACGCAATCTACCGTCCGATAACACGAAAGCTCCCTTCAAAAACTCGTGGCAGCCAAAAGCAAATTGAAAGACAACCACTCCAAGTGCCCATGTTAGTTCGCACTACCTCTCCTTGCACCGGCGTCGGCTGCCACTGGCTCGGCCGCTCAGGGCAACGTCGCTGTCCTCTCCCCAACACGTTGGACGACGCCGTTTGCGGTCGGCCTGATGCATGGACTCGAACCATGTTAGCAAGGCACCCCGCCCGACTGCTGAAGAAGCGCAAACCTCCTCCGCGGTGGTGCCGTACGGATACGTTGTTTTGATGATCGCAGAACAACACTTGACGATCACGAACGAACGTGAGGGGTTTTTGAGTTTCCGAACACGCAAAACCCACGAGCCCGCCATGTCCCAAGAGCGCGCAATCTTAAGCACGCGTGCTTCGGGCGTAGCCACAACTCATGTTTTGTTTTGCGGTCGTCTGATGTTTAGCACATGCAGAAGCGACTACCTTAATCCATGCAAAAGAAACGAAACAAATGGCACGCTATCTGGAAGCCGGAAGCTTTTGGCTGTCACGCTGTTTTCGCTGTCCCTTCTGCAGTAGGGCTGAGATTCGGGCTCCCTGGCCGCGGCCCTCGATCTGCACAGTCTCTCATCCCAATCGTCCACCACCATTCATTGAGCTGTACATCATCTTTGCCCACCCTCAGCCACAGGTTCTATTCTTATTTTACTTTTTCCAACGCCTCGGTCGGCCCTGCCGCGCCTCATTTCCTCGTCACGGTTTTTGCGTGGCCTCAGCTCCCCTCCACCGCATCTGCGCTAAGCCGAACCACCCTAGTCTCTCCTCGTACCTGATAGCACACACACACGGCGCGGGCACACACTAGGCACCACACGGTTACAATATGTCCCCAGCATTCTCGGTCCCTGTCGATTTGCTAGCCATTCCCAAGAACCTGTTGAAGACGGACTGGCATTAGCGTCTGGTTTCCTTTTCTCGGGGTCTCGGTATGGGCGAATCAATGTTTTCCATATGACTGAATCGTCACCCGTCTCCGTACTCACCCTACGCACCCATAGTACCACGATGGCAGATCATCGGCGCCTTGGCAAGAACACAATCACACACATACACACACAACCCCCCGGTCAAGCTCTCTGTCCCGCGCCCGTCGTAGAACGGGAGCACATGTCTGCTTCCGCAGGTGCGAACCCGTCGGAGGCAGCTGTCATTGATGATGACTCCGCAACAGCAGGGAACATTAACCACCCCGCTGCGGTGTCTCAGTAACGCACGTTAGAATTGACGAGATTTGAGATTCGAGGGGGGCCAGAGGGAAGCCTCCCCCAGTAATTACTGTACCCAGCAGCATATGGCGCGGCGAGAACGCCCCTCATCCCTTGCTCTGGTCTATTGTTTCCTTCCGGAACCCCTCGACTCTGGACGTTCCATCGGGCTAAACCCAAGCTGATCGATCGCCCTGCCAGAGCGGGAGATGGGCGTTGACCAAGAGTTGTAGCCTCGTACCCAAGGAGCAATTAAGCTGCGAGAGGTGGCGCGGGCTAACGCCGTCACCCATGGCTTCCCGTCGGGCTTTCCTCAACAGCCTGCTCGCCCCATGTGTATGTATCGTATGCATGTGTGCGTGTGCCTGTGTGCGTGTGGGTGTGTACGGATGTGTGCTTACTCGCAAAATATGTACATGTTGTTTGTTTGGCCCCGTATTGATAAAGACCAGCCCTTCCCGCCGTGCCTTCGTCCGAGATACTACCCATCCCATATCAGCAACATTCCAGCAACGACCTGGGCCGTACCAGAGGGCTTCACCATAGAAGGGAAAGGGAGAAAAAGACACCTTCGTCCCGTCCTCTTGCACTCGCTTTCGGCCTGAATCATACAATCCTGTCTCTCGCTCAACGCCAACATTCCGAACGCCTCTCGCTCTGCTTCAACTCTGAGCTCCTTCGCTTATCGCAGCCGTGTTCGATCACCAACCAGCCAAACATATCCTTTTTACCTGCCTTGCCTTCCGCCACACACGCACACACACTCACACATCAGCAACCATGCAGTTCAACGCCATCGTCTCCGCGGCCATTGCCTTCTTCTCCCTCGGCGCCGTCATCCAAGCCAGACCTCTGCCTTGCACAGATGTTCGTATCCCAACTACTCACCCATTATCTACGTACGCATCTCTAACAACGTTCATCAGCTCAAGCGCGACCTCATCCTCAGCGGGCAGGCCAGCCCCGAGATATGCTGCACATACGGCATCTGCAAGGGCGACGTCAACATTATCAGCGGATGATAAACTGACCTCTGGCCCTGCGGAAAAAAAAACACAAACTCGAGAGCACTCGCCGGTGCTCGTCATGACGGGGACGTCCCGTCACACCAAAACAACCGAGCACACATTCATCAAAAAACACACTCGCGCGTACAAATGCATACCTTGGCGTTCATTAATGGGGGGATACGGATATTCAAACGGTGTTTGGGGGGCGCAACAGGGCGTTACACAACTTGAGAACCCCAATCTTTTTTCCTGCTTTGTGTGAGAATTTGGTGTCTGGGTGGGATGGGAAAGAAGCCAGCCCCGATGCACAGCTCGGCATCTTCAGATCCCAATGGGAGAGTTTCTGGGGCGAATGGGATGCCTAGGTCGGAGTTCCGCTGCTGTCATCGTCAGCAGCCCCCGCCCCCGTAGGCAGGTGTGGTTTGTCGTGCTAAAGCCGCCACTCCGACGCCGTTGAGGGGGAAAGAAACGAATGATGAGGGGTTTTCAACGGTCAGATAGCTCTGGACGACGAATTGAAGCTTATGATTACACACAATCTCATCCTCAATTAAAGTGTTTGGAGAATGAAATGTTGCCCTGGTCGACCCGAAAAAAACATCGTGAGAGACAACGCAAAGCCAAGCCGTCGTTGCCATCCACGTTTTCCTGAACCGTTTTGCACTCACACTTACACAAGAATTCTAACAAGGTGAATAACGCCTAAAGACGCCCTCGTGGTGCTGACGGGGCGGTTTCTCTCTGTGTGTGTCTCTCGGAGACAATTCATCCACCCCACGTGGTCATCCATTGGTCCCCGTCTCGTATTGCAGCCGCGTGCGGCAATGCGGCGCCGTTCGTAAAAGATAAGCCGTTGCCCCAGAAGAGTGTCTATGGCCAAAATGAGCACTATCATCCACGATAGTAAGACGTGGTAGCAAAGTCACCTTTACGAGGTAGCGAGTTCAAAGAAATACCATGAGCTAGCTAGCCCATAGCCGAGCGAGCGGCTCGATGCTCATAAGAAAGTTGCATAGAAGTACACCTATGTTCTTATTCAACGAAGCGTAAAGTCGGTTCACTCTTTTCCAAGGTTTTGCCTCAAATGTTCCCCTTGAGCGGTAATGCCATTCAAATTGGTTTCTGATTCCAGTGCGCTTTTCTGCGCTCAGCGCGGCCAATTCATGAGGCAGTTGAACGCTTCTCGCTGAGCTTTTTCTTCACCAAACTCAAGAGTCTCAACCGAAAGACACATCTCTGTCGTCAAGGAAGCCCCGCGCGATACTTCTGAACATTATCACAGCCCTCAAGCTTCTGTCACCACAGACAGCCAACATACCACGCCATCAGGTGCACGCTAACCGTGAATATCGTCAAGGCCGTGAACAGGACTCCGAACATAGTGAACGCGATAATCAACCAGGACAGTGTGCCGTTGCGCTCGTACGCGAGATAGACGTGGTGAAAGAAGTAAATCCAACAGCCTTGACCAAACAGCACGGAGAACATGGTATACACCTTGTGCCAGTCGACCTTACCGTCGCTCTTAATCCATAGCTTGTTGTTCGTCTGTTTCTTGACTGGAAAACGAGAAGATCAGTGCTTGGCTTGACAGGCAATGAAGAAATCAACCTACTATCGAGCTCTTTGCGGTCGCCGTCAGCAGTTGCGCTATTGCTCAAGCTGGTTTTACGGTCGGCCATGATGGGTACGCGTGTCAGACGTGGAGTATCGAAATGAGTGTATGATGTAGGGCGATGGATTTTTGGAAACGCATGTGGTTCAGTTCAGGAACCAACAACGGCCTCCATATAGAGGGGCATGAAGCGTGGACATGGAGAGGTGTCCGCAGCGTTGAAGGAATCGCTATGTGACGTTGTGTTGGTTTGAGGTTGACTCTACGTTTTTGTTGCGGGGCGAGGCAGACAAACACACAGCCCACGACCCCCAAACTCGCATTCGCGTACGGGGCCATGTGCCGGCCAAGCATAGGATATGATAAACTTAGCACCAACAAGCCTAACGTGGCCCCCGACGAGGGACGAGAAGCATGTAACTGTTGGTTGGTACCTAAGACATTCGAACATCTTGTTGCTAGTAACTCTTCCAGGAAAACACCAAGAAAGATATTTTCAGCTGTTTCTCCTGTATAGAGCTTGCTCCGCTCAGCCGACTTACGGCCGAAAACCGACGGCCCCTCTTCTCCGAGGTGGCACAACTCCAGGTGTCTGTTGGTCGACGGCAGTATCCCATCCCTACCGTCTGCACGTAATTCGGCCACACTCCGTGTGCCCAGGCTTCTAAACAGGCAAATCGGCGGGCGGGTATCGTGCGGGCCGCGATGGAGGAATAACTCAGCCACGATCAAAACCTTGGGATGAAGCAAGAGAGGCCGCACAGCCTTGTAGTCGTGCTGCGACGCTACGGCACGACTAGATATTGAGGGCCTCAGCGGTAGGTGTAGAGTCAGCTTCAATCGTCAAGAACTTGTTGGAAGAGGGACTTTGGCTCTAACGTCTTCAGGTGGGTGATGTGTTCATGGCTCTCAAAGCGTGATTTCCATATTGCCGCCCCCGACATATGCAAGATGCTGGGTCTGCCACTCTTGGCTGGGCAGACTTCAAGTCTGGCGGGCTTGAACATCATGGCATCGACCAGAAGACGTATTCTCCAGAGGAAAGATCGCGATGTTGTTGAGGAATAAGTGTGTATATAATTCGAATGTGCTCACCTCGTCTCCCAGATCAACCCTCGGTATCAGCAGAACAACAAGATCCGACCAGCACAGTTCTTGAACATCATCCAGCCCGTCATACTCATCTTCACCACCATGTACTTCTTCCCCCAGAAAGATAACAACTACGATGGTCTTCCCGGAAGCCATTCCACTCAGAGCCATCGCAAGTCTAGAAATGGGCACCCCTTCATGACCTTCCTCGTTCTCTGGAACGTAGTCATCACCCTCGCCGTCGTTTCATGCATCTTTCCGATGGGCTCCTCGCCATCTGCGTCGCACGATAATGCAAAGGAGCTTGTCTCTACCCCAATTGTCGCTTCTGAGAGCCCCGTGTCTCTCGAAAACATCAACTCTTCAACCACGGAGCTCGTGGCGCTCCCTCTCGAACCTCCGGTCACTAGTACGTGCAATCTCCCGCCACAACATTAAAGCCCCCCTTCCTTTTTAGTTGCTGATTTCGTCCCAGCTACAGCGCTTGAGACGCGTCAAGAAAGTGCCGCTCGAAGGTACATGACCCTTGGGCTCAGAGTTGCTCGATACTCCTCCCCCGGATTTCTGGGCTTCGGTATCTGGGGCCTCGTCACCGACTGTAAGGATTTCTCCGAAGACACGAGCAACCCCGGATCCGGCGCCAAGTGCGTTGTCGGAGCGCTCAGTACCGCCGTGGGTGGCATACTGGCCGCCCAACCCGTATTGAATTATGCAATGGAGACATGGGGAAAGGTCACCGACCTTGGTCTGATGTGGCTTGGCAACGATAGCCCCGTTAAACGCGACTTGGAGCTCGTGGCAGCCGTGGAGGACAACCTCTCCAAAGCCATGCGATCCGAGGTGCGACACATCGGCGACTGGAACGGTACCTTCTCGGGAGGTCTCTCCCAGAGAGACGGCCAGGCTCGGTCCTACCCGGTCTTCGGAGCCAGGCTCAGAGACCTGGACGTCCATTTCGCCTACCTGGGTGACCAGTACGGAGACAACACCACCATCCTTCGTATGGGGTTCGGACCCGGCCCCGTCACCGAGGAAAACAACCACCGTCTCGGCCGCCGAAACGTGAAGTACAACGCTCAGCACTTCAGCGAGGGCGGCTTGGACATCAAGGCCGAGAGACCAAACGGCGAGTCGGGCGGCACGCTCGCGGACCCGACCAGGCAGGAGGACTTTGACTGGATCTACGAACAGGTCCAGTGCTACATGACCAACCACGCCAACTTCGGACAGATGCCCATCGACAACGGCCTGTGGGACCTTCTGAACACGATCATGTCGGACGTCAAAGGGTTCAACTACCAGGTGCTGAATGACCTGGAGAAAAACACCATCGCGGGCGGCGCGATCGCGGCTTTTAGCGCCGACGGCAAGAGTGCGATTGGAGAGATGGGAATTCTCTACAGTATCGCTCCCGACCCTGCTTGCACTGACAATATCCGATAAGCGATTCCATACGTCATCTCTATTTTCCTGTTGTTAGCATGCTGTCTCTTCATCCAAATGTTTTGGTTCAACCATGGAGTTTAGTTTACAATCTTTTTGCATACCTGTCCTGCATTGTCTTTATTACCCTGGTTTGACGGTGATCGATTTGTATGGTTGTCAAATTTCGTACAGAATCATCGCAACCGTCGTTGCTTCTTGCTCGCCTCCCATATCGCAGCAGCATGAGGCCATGCACCGCCGTTCGTAAAAGATAAGCCGTCCAATGTTTCCACCGTGATTTACCCAGTTGCTCAGTCACTCGCCCGCTCATTCACATTTTAGTCGGGTAAGAGTTACAGAATTGCAAGACGGCGAGAGCAAGGGCCGGCAGCGCATTATGTGGCTACCGGCTCGCAGAATCCCCTCATCACGAAGTCGTGCCCGCAAGAAAGGTATCGCTGTTGATGACGAAACCGTATGAACCCTGATAACAAACTCTCAATGAGCGACTCATCATCTCACGATAATGTCTCGTAGTCGCAACCACTGACTTAAACCCAAAGGGAGGGGAAGGTAGCGTTGACTCACAGCGACGTTGTAAAGACACACCTCCGGCGCCCCAGGAGTCTTCGTCCCGCAGCAATCCTCGACCATCACGCAATCCCAGCCGCTGTTATACGCATCAGTCAGAGTCCCGAGCACGCACTGGTCGGTGTTGACCCCGGCGAACATCAGCGTCCGCACCCCGGCCCCGTCGCCGTCCAGATACCTCCGGAGCGGCTGCTCCGGGCTCCACATGCCGGACATCCTGTTCTTGTCGCAGTGCACGTCCTCGGGACGGGCAAACCGCTTCAACGGCTCGTAGATGTCGGCGTTCCAGCTGCCCTTGACAAGACACCGCCCTTTGCCGTCGCCGAGATCTCCGCCGAGACCGAGACGTGCGACTTTGTCATCGGCAGAGGCGCCGAGAATGAGGGTGCGGGAGAAGCCTCGCTGGACGCTGGCGGGCATCACGGCGAGATCATTGTCGGTCAAGCCCCAATTCAGCCAGATTACCTGCCGTGTCAAATCAATGAATGACTTGCGTGCAAACAACAAAAACGGCCAAGCCAACGTTACACTCTGCTGCGTAAGCCGCTGCCGTCCAGCTTACCTTACCCTACCTTACCTCTCCGATGCAGTGCGGGTGCAGCAGCAGCAGCAGCCCTCCCATCCTTTGCCGGGCAAAATCCCGGCGTCGAGTCCGACTGGCGGGGAAAATGGAGGACAGGAGAAAATGAAAAGCGCGGCCGCCGTACCTGGACGCCTAATTCGCGGCATTTCTCAATGACCTTCTCGGTCTTGTCAACTGCGGCCAGCCCGGCGGGATGGTCGCGACAGTCAGGGTGCAGAAAGTAATTCTGCATGTCGACAATCACGAGCGCCGTGCTGTGGTGGTTCACGGATATGAAGGTCTCCGTGGGGCCCTGGGAGGTGCCGACCGTCCAAGCCGGAGACCGGCCCCGGGTGAGATCATAGGTTCGCGACGATGTCTCGTAGCGCCATTCGTCGCCCGGCGGGCCAAAGACCAAATCTGGGCGGCGCATGACGAAAGCAGAGAGAGAGAGAGAGTGTGTACAAAAGGTCCGAGTTTTCTCCTCGGATATTCTAGCCCCGACTGCGCTGCGCTGCGGGCGGGTATAGTCTAGGTCTTTCCCCGATTGCGGGTAACACGATGCGGTCAAGGCGAGAGGAAGTTGGGTCAATCGTGGGCCTCACGTCAGGTGAAGGAAGAAGGAGGGCGATTATCATTCATGCGACGCAGAGAGTCGGTAGATAACCAACCGTGCAGAGGTTTTATCGGGTGTAAGTCAAAACGTCAAGACTACTGTCAATCTTTCCCCTCTACCTATGTGGCTTTGAGCGCCCTATCTGGCAGGCCGTCGGAGCGGCTATCGCCCGATCCCGGCATGCCAATGTAACAGACGGGGTATCATAACTCGAACGCATGCTGCAGCAAAATTTAGGGGTAACATCAAACCAAAAGCCAAAGCGATTAACCTACAGCTGCGTGTGCTGGCGGTTGAGACGACCACAGGCGCATCCATGCAAGCGCATATTAAACAGGTAGGTCACCGACCGAGGTAGGTACGCTGTCGCATACGACGCACCCAGACTCTAGTGTTGAGGACGAACGGAACACAAGTCGGGGGCCGGCGCCCACGAGTTCGGTTTGTTTGGTTCACACTAGGCACGGCGGATCTCGTGGTAGGGGGCAATGGGTCGGGGAGACCAAGGGATCTCGCGTCGGGCACCGTCGCGATTCGTGGAGCGAGTTGCGCTTCCCCCTCCCTCAACAAGAAGCGACGATGTTAAGGGATAAAGGCAGGGGGAAAAGCAGAAGGCCCAACGACGTCCCCGGCTCTCCCACCACGTGAACGCACTCAGCAAAATCTCCGCGGGACGAGTGAGCAGTTCTATGCGGCCAATGCCCCTCCCGGCGCGCCTGGACCTGCAAAGCGAGAGGGTTGGCGCTCCTAGAGACTCGCGGGAGAGCAAAGGAAACAATCGGACTGGGCAACGCTGGGCGACTATCGTCAAAGGTGTCGCGGGGGGGAAGGTCGTCGTCGGGTGAGGATCGGCGTCGTGATTGGAGCGGGAAGTCGCAAAGAGAAAAAATCGGTCTTACAGCGACCGAACAATTCCCACACAGCGGCGGCGCCCCACCCCCTGCCAACAAGCTTCGACCCTGCGTGACGTTGCGACGTGGGGAACTGGGGTTGACTATTCGCCTCGACCCCTCGAGAAAGGAGGGGCTGCGTTAAAACATCGAGGGGTGCGGGAGAAGCTCCTCGTCAGTAGACCACTTACTTGTCAACAAGCTATATATCCAGCCGAGCCCAGAGACTGTAGACCAGATCCCGTCCGGCTCGATTGACCCTTTGCTTCGCTTCGTCCATTCTGTCCTGTCCTGTCCTGTCCCTCCCTCGCCTTCACACACTGTTCTTGTTGCTGTCAGCCGTCTCGTCTCGTCGCCGCCGAACCATTTGCAGCCCTACCAGAGCACACAAACACACGCACACAGCTTCCACAATGTCTCCCTCGGCTGTTGATCCTCCCCCGTCCGTCGGCGCCGTAAAGCCGTCCAAGGCTAACATCGGTGTCTTCACCAACCCCGCACACGATCTCTGGATCACCGAGGCCGAGCCCAAGTTGGAGGCTGTCCAGGCCGGAGAGGGACTGCAGAATGGCGAAGTCACCATTGCCATCCGAAGCACCGGCATTTGCGGGTAAGTCACCAGCTCGAAAGCCGGAGAGAGTTTGACCAGGACTGACCAGACGCATAGGTCCGACGTTCATTTCTGGAAGCACGGATGCATCGGACCCATGATCGTCGATGGCGACCACATCCTCGGCCACGAGTCCGCCGGTGAAATCATTGCCGTCCACCCCAGCGTCACCCATCTCAAGCCTGGCGACCGAGTTGCCGTCGAGCCGAACGTCATCTGCAACGAATGCGAGCCGTGCCTCACTGGTCGCTACAACGGTTGCGAGAAGGTGCAGTTCCTATCCACCCCGCCGGTCCCGGGCCTTTTGCGGCGATATGTCAACCACCCGGCCGTGTGGTGCCACAAGATCGGCAACATGACATACGAGAACGGTGCGATGTTGGAGCCGCTGAGTGTGGCGCTGGCTGGTATGCAGCGTGCCGGTGTGCGTCTCGGTGACCCGGTGCTCGTCTGCGGTGCGGGACCCATCGGTCTCATCACCCTCCTCTGCGCCAAGGCTGCCGGTGCCTGCCCGCTGGTTGTCACCGACATCGACGACGGCCGTCTGGCTTTCGCCAAGGAGCTGGTGCCCACGGCCATCACCCACAAGGTCGGGCGCGGCACTGCTGAGGAGGAGGCGAAGCGCATTGTCGAGTCCTTCGGCGGCATTGAGCCTGCTGTAGCCATGGAGTGCACCGGCGTCGAGAGCAGTATCGCTTCGGCCGTGTGGGCGTGCAAGTTCGGTGGCAAGGTCTTCATCATTGGTGTTGGACGTAACGAGATCAGCTTCCCCTTTATGCGTGCCAGTGTGCGCGAGGTGGACATTCAGCTGCAGTACCGCTACTGCAACACCTGGCCCAGAGCGATTCGTCTGGTGGAGAGCGGCGTCATTGACCTCAGCAAGCTGGTCACACACAAGTTCAAGCTGGAGAACGCGCTCGATGCGTTCGAGACGGCCAGGGACCCCAAGACGGGCGCCATCAAGGTCATGATCCAGAGCTTGGAGGACTAAGCTGCGGGTATGGAATGGTTGGTGTTTTGGGCATAATACGGCGGAGTTGGCGATTTGGTGTCATGGACGGTCATTTGATATATTTATAGAGACAATTTTCCAATGATTCGCAACCTGGCTGCGTTATTTGGTGTCTGCCGTTGTGTGAATATTTTGCCTGGGTATAGTTGTTTTGGATGAGTGATGGTGGTGGTGCTTGCAAGGATAGCATTGGCGTGGGCGATGTTCGTTGAAATTTGAAGACCAAGATGATGTGAAACCAGCAAGAGTGAGCTGCGGAATAAAATCACGAGGAAATCAACTTTTGGCAAGCGCATCCGGTGTCATGATAGAACCCAGTTCTTACCCATTGCCCTGCGTGTCCTTCAAGGGTAACTCCCTTTGGTGCGCAACTTCCGCCCAAGAAGGACCCCCACATCCGGGCCAGTCCCACAATCTCATTGGCCAGATAGCCCTTAAAGCGGCGTAGCCCGTTGTACCGGTCGGCGCGCCTGTTCCTGCCCTTGTGTGAGAGGCAAGGTACATGGAAGGAGTGGCGCACCGGAAGCTCAGTGTGGTAATTGAACTATTTTTTTTTCTGTTCAGGGTTGGTGCAATTGGATTGGACTGCCACAACTTGGGCAGCTGCACAGCACCAACGACACAGCGACAACAGCGGCAGCAGGAGCAACAGCAGCACCCTTAGCCAGTAGGCAGTAAAACGCACGGGCCACCTGTCCGGCTCGCAACAACAGCACAAGCGAAATCTTCCGAGAGGTCGGAGGCAGAGACTGACAGTTTGTGAGGGAAAGAGCTCTTTTTTTCCTCACGCAAAAATACCCATCACCACCGACTCCCCTCCTCCATCAATTGGCCGCCAACGAAGCTCCCCCCTCACCCCCGGAGCCGTTCAATTCGATCCATCCCCGACCGACTTCAGATCCACCGGTTTTGATCCTCCAGATTTTCGATCCCTTCCCTCGGCCAAAATGTCTTCTGCCCTCGCTCGTCCGTTGATGCGGACCACCGCTCGCACTCTCCCTTCCCGCGCTGCCGTCCGCTTCGAGTCAACCGCCTCCAAGAAGGCCACCGATGCCACCAAGGATGCTGCCGCGAAGGCCAGCGAGTACTCCGCCAAGGCTGCCCAGGGCCTGAGCCGCGCCGCCAGCGCTGCTGGTCCCG
Organism: Colletotrichum sp. HC292; assembly: GCA_014705525.1. NCBI lineage: Eukaryota > Fungi > Ascomycota > Sordariomycetes > Glomerellales > Glomerellaceae > Colletotrichum > Colletotrichum sp. HC292. The sequence continues at coordinate 61,090 of JABGMY010004800.1, forward strand.
CCATCTCTGGTGCCGTTAATGCCCTCGGCAAGGTCGGCGGCCGTACTGGCAAGGTTATCGGCTTCATCGAGAGTACGTGACATCTGGGATATGAACAAGAATACGCTCCGAGGAAGCGTCACCATGCGTATCCCGAGCCTTGTGACAGGATCAAGTGCTGACCCAATTGCGCTTATAGAGCAGGTCCCCTGGGTCGTCTACTACTCCCGCGTCGGTCTCGAGCTCTCCAAGATTGTCTTCCACGGCCAGAAGATGGCTCCTCCGTAAGCTCCCGTGAATACGCGACATCTAGACTTTCCAGCATCTGACTGTCGTCCGCAGCCCCGTCTCCACCTTCCAGACCTACTTCCAGACTGCCCTGAACTCCCTCAAGAACCCCAGCGGCCTTCTCAGCTCCGCCTCCGCGACCGCCAGCTCCGCCGCCTCGGCCGCTGCCGCTGCTAAGCCCGCCAACCTGGCCTCGCGCATCAACACCGCTACCGTCGCTACTGGTGCCGTCGTCGCCGCCGAGTGCCTCGGTTTCTTCACCGTCGGCGAGATGGTTGGCCGCTTCAAGATCGTCGGCTACCACGGCGAGACCCACGCTGCCCACCACTAGACGAAGCAAACGTCGGAACTCGCCCATTCTCGAAGACGAACTGTAAAAAAGAAAGGGATGGAGGAGATGTGTTTCTAATTAATTCACCAGCATCTAAAGAAGGAGCGGAGATTGGTGGTATCGGGATATAGACACCGGGGTTGGGGGGTGTTATGGAACCAAATACGCATGAATGCTCAATGACCCGTGTAGGAGGTTCATGTAACCCAGAAAGCCGCGCCCCCTAGGTAACTAGGGAGCGGACATGTCTGGGAGCGCGAGACGAGGAATTACGCTTCGATGGGACCTTGGATCCGGTTCCTTCGAGCGTCCTCAACAGGCACCTTTTTATTTTCCTTATGTAGAATCTGTACATCACGTCAACGCAGCCACCCAAGCTGCGAAACCCGCCTCCTGTGGGTAAATACCAGGAAACCCTTCAACAACTCTTATTCGAAAGTGAGCCCCCCTGGATTTTGCAAGGTTGGGAGAGACATCGTTACTGGTTTTGGATGGAACGCTCAGTCAATCTGCAGACATTAAGCCGCCAGAACGTCGGGTTCTTGTCAGCACAGGCTGAAACTTCCGTGTAGCATATTTATGCCACCATCTCAGAACTCCATCTTTGGCACGTCGTGTCTCCTTAGAGACGCCTTCTGGTTAACGAACGGAGTTTGGCATCTGACGGATGGAACACCTGCAAGTATAATAATTGTAGAGTACGGGACCGTCTGCCCGCAGGATATGGCACGCAGAAAGGCTCGTGATGACCATACTGATTTAGCCGTCCATACAATGCGAAGATCCATGTTGCATATACATAATTTGTCGACAAGCTCTCGAAGTGTCTGAGCAACATAACGGAGCACGCGTTCTATATGTAGTAGGAAATGGAAATCATATTAGACAACGAACCTGTCAGCTACGTTCTGAACCTATACTACTGATTGTCTTGGCCACCCCATTCCGTGAACTTCTTCATGCACTTCCAAGCTTGCAGGTTTCATGCACAGCTGTTACGGCTTGCCCGGAGGAGAACTTAATAATCTATTAGTGTAACGAACCCCATGGTGTCTCAATACCCAGACGAGGTGGCGAAGGAACTCGCAGTGCTACCGTCACAACACACCAAGACAGTTCCGTACAAGGCATGGCAAGTAAAAGGCACTCGGATCCCTGGAGCCCTCAAGGGAAAAAAGTCTTGGAGATACTACCGAGCGAATTAAGAGAGGAACACTAGAAGAGAGCTTCGCGGCGTATCGAAACACATATTTTTTAGTGCGTGAGGAAGACGGCAGTTATCCGCTAATTAACTCGGTAACGAAGTTTAATATAGTCCAGTTACTGTAAGGAATATTTTGATTCCTCCTAGTACTGATAGGCTTATAAAGGAGTTCCGCGGCTACTTCTTGTTATCCCTTTTAGATTTCTTTTCAGGCTCTGACCAAGCGCCCTTAGGCGAAAAGAGCCGGCATCAGTATGGAAACAAAGACAAATAAGCTATCTACTTAGCGACAAGGGCAACTTATCAAGCTATTAAGCGGCAGCTGGGCACCTGAGAGATAAGGCGTAGGCCTTAGAAGGCTTTCTCTCATAGCCTTTAGCTGGCTGAGGGCTTCTTCAGTACCTTAGTGTGAATCACTCTTAGCCCCTAAGCCAGGAGTGCACGAAGTATCCGGCTTAATTAATTTGTTGTTAGTAGTACATTCGCTAGACGATAATAACGACGACATCAACATCACATGGGCTAATCAAGGCCGCCAGACGACGACGGCAGCACTAATCAGCTCCGCTAGACGACGACGATGATATAGAACGCCTTAGCCGGACGACGCCAGTGACAGCACCTCGCACTTCAGATCAAATCCCTGCGTCGTTTCAATGGTGCCTCGTGGGGTGATAACCGACATCCCCTCGAGACCCACAGCACACCAGTTCAATGACCATCGGACAGATTGAAGCCGTCTCCGAGATGACTAGAACAACCGCAAGACATTGGCATAGGGCTATGGTGAGCTTGTATAGACTCTATGGTCGACTCTGATGCTGTCTTCATGTTGACTTTCGCATCAGCAACACAAAATTTAGTAACGGAATCTGTCTCCATCACCAGAGTTGAGCGTGCACACTCCCGCGTACAAGGTGGACTATGCAAGTCCACCAAGATACACATTATCACCTGTTTGTTCAACTTATATCCGTAACTGGTTATACGGCCGGCTTAGTGCCAAACTCGGGGGGCCTAGTCTTTGAGCCATTCCGGTTGTATTAGATACTCTCTCGCTTAATACTACGCGAGGCATGAGGTACACAATCAGTGAGATTGACCATGTTAGGTCTTTCAAATGTATTGAGAGTAGAGGCTGAATCTTTTCATACAGAGGAGACCAGATATACCCATCGCTTACTACAGGGTGTTAGAAGACGCTTAAGTGGAAGAACGTGTTTTCTAGATATCTTCCTCTTATTATAGCTTTTCTAACGCTTAACTAATTATCTAGAGAAGAATAGTAAGTTATTAAACAAATATTCAATATATTATAAAGCTACTTCCTCTATCTAGATAAGGTTATCCTTAATTTCTTATATATATAATAATCATTAGTAGTGAAAATATATTAAGTATTTTATATTCTTTTATTAATAATTAGACCTTTTAAATATATAGCTTCTATTCATTTTAATTATAGTTTATAGTTATAAACTAAGCTTTTATAAGTATTATTAGAAGCTTATACTAATAGATAATAATAATACTAATACTTATATATTATAGTATTATAGAAGTATTTAAAGCTACATAATATATATATAACTTAGTATTAATATTATATAATAATACTAAAGCTTTAAAAGAGGTTATATCATATAAGTTAAAGATATTAGTAATAGTTATTTACTTAAGCTTATATTAACTTTTCTTTAACTTTATACTCTTTAATATTTTCTATAAAATATTCTAGTTCAAAACTAAAATAACTAAAAAGAATATAATACTTACTTAAATAAAATAGGTTTTTAAGAATATAATACTTTTAGTATTAACTATTTAATAGTTTATCTAACTAGTATACTTTAGATTACTTTTTACTAATACTTATTAAAAAACTTAATTTTATCTTATAATAGTTAGTAAGCTATAGCTCTTATAGAATATATATTATTAAAGAATATTAACTATATATCTCTTAGTAACTATAGGAAGAGTAATAATATACGTCTATATAGGAGGAGTAAATATATATATAAAAGTGACCTTCTATAAGATCCTAGAATACTACTAGGTATTGGGATCAAGGGTGAGCGAGATGAACTGTTCGATGTGTAGTTGACTTCTCATGTTATATAAAGGGAAGACACCCTTACCCCCC